>VZDJ01000134.1:222420-244941 GCA_008694505.1 Cyanoderma ruficeps
AAAAACCCCCCAAAAACCCCCCAAAACCCCAGAAGATTCTGATTATTTCAGAGGTTTTGGGGGGATCCACACAGATGAAGGTAGGCATGGGGAACTGGAATCAGATACAATGAAAAAAATTGAGGAATCCCTTGCTTTTTACAAAGCCAGTGGGGATTTAGGGGTGAAAATAGCAACAGTGCAGGGAGTTTTGGCATCTCCTCAAAGCCAGAGGAGGAGAGGGCTGCTGTGGCATGGATTTTTCAGGGCATTCGACATCATTTTGGGGCTGCCTGGCCGGCAGGCATCTGCAGGCAGTTTTGGCAAATCCTGCTGGCATTTGGTTCCAGATCTGAAGAATTCTGCTGGACGTTATTTTTAATGCGCGAGCTGTAAAAAAAAAATTATTATACTTTGGAGAATTCCGTGTTTATGTTTATGCCATGTTTTCCCTCCAAATTGAGGAGCAGGATGTGCAATCCAGCAAGTGCCTCATTAGATGTTGTGTTGATAATTTCTGTGCTTGCACAGACATGGAGCTGAGCCTTGATGGGTTTTAATGCAGGAAATTCTTCCCTCTTCCTGCTGAGTTATTTTGGGGGCTTCAGGGGGTTTTGTGAGTGTTTTGCAAAGCTGGTTTGAGGTCAGCTTCAGGGGATGTGGCTACAAGGACTTCAGCTGATGACACGAGCCAGTTTTAGATCCCTGTTAACAGGGAAATGTATTCAGGAAGTGTCAATAATGAGCTTGCTAATGCCAGAACAGGAAGCTGATTCTCGGGTTGATGAACACACTTCTGTCCAAAGTTTGGCTATAATTTCTGAATTCCTGTTTAATTATGAAAGATGATGTGCTGGTGATGAAATCCTCCTGTCATATCAGCTGGAGGAACCTCAGCTGGAAGAAAAATGAAGGCTTGGCCTTTCTCAGGTGCAGACTTCTGTCTCCATTATGTGGCTCTACCGCCTCCTTTTTTGAGAGGTTATAAATTCAGGCAGCCCCTTCTTTAGGGAAGGGTGAAATGTGATTTTGTTTTGATAATTGCTGGAGCTGCTCACCTATACCAAATTTTTTATGAGCTTGGAATACCATCCCATAAATATTTATATGGCAGATATTTTAATTTTGAAGCACAAGGGCTACTTCTGGTACTGATGAGGATATTTGTAGAGCACATCTGGAATATACTTTTTAGTACTTTTGAAAAAGGCCTGTTTAATTCCTGTAGAGCACAGTGTGTGCATGATTATAAAAACTGTGACAGTGAGTTTGGGACCACTGGGGAATGTGTTTTGTTTTCTGTGGATGCTCAGCTGGGCTCACAAGCAGGAGTTTGGTTCTTTGGATGTTTAAAGAAGAAAACAGGTTATGTTATGTCAAGTGTTGCATGCTATATTCACTGGATTTTTCTATTTAATTTGCTTTCGGGTATGTTTGATACTCCCAGCTATCAAATCAAGTATAGGGTGAAGTAACTCAGGAATATTTTGGATAAACTATGAAAATGTCAGATAATTTTTGCCTACATCATCAGAGCTGTGTTCTTCTATAGGGTCTGGAAGGAGATGAGTCATTTTAATGCATACAAACAATACACAATTTATTCTTCTTTACAATTGTTTTGTAGCACTGCAGTTAAAAAAAGTATTTTCAATGTCTGTAATTTTACACATTTCTGCCACAGCATAAGCCACTGCAGAAGAGTGTTCCATAATTCCTGAGGTGTGGAATGGGCAAAAGCTCCTGGTCACTGTGGTTTAGGCAGCTGTATGTTAATGGTTTATGTGTTATCCTCAAGGAGGGAACAAGCCTTAACAATACAGAAAATAATTCAGTATTGCAATTCTAAAAACTCCTAAACTTTGCTCTCTGTCCAAAGAAAGTTATCTGCTGGTTTGTGCTTCAGCGCCAGTGTGACATTAATTAATGAGCTGTCACTCATCACTGCTGAGCATGGATCTGTGAGGTCCCTTCTTTTGATCATACATTAAAACTCTGATGCTACTGAAATCCAGAGTGGTTTCAGAGAAGATATTTTAAATAACAACTCTAGAAATGTAAATTTTGCTGAAAATGCCGGGTTTTCCAGACTGACTGTTGCCTTAATGAGAAATAGAAATTTCATTTCACCCTGGGCTCTCTGCCCCTGCCCCAGAGCTCCCTTTCCCCAGTTCTGTGTTGGGGCTTGTGTTTGATTTGGGCTTTATTTTCTTTTGAGGCACTCACTGGGGAAGTTTTTTGGTTCAAATCAGAGTCAGTAGTAGGAAAGTGCTTAGTAAATTTTGGTTGATATGTGAAATACTTGGCTACTCCCCTTCTCAGGTATTTGCCACTGTTATTTTACATTCCAGGGCAGAAGTTTTATTGTAAAACTTTGCTTCAGTATTTTGGATGAATCTTGGGGCTTGTGTGCCTGGAGGGAAGGGGATTAAAGCTCTGATTTGTTGCTGTGTTTAGGAAAGGTCAGATGTAAACATCTCCATATTCTCCTGCAGTCTCCTGGCTGGGGTGGGGCCTCTCTGGGACACCACTGCTTCTTCCTCACCTCATTATTTGGGAAAACCCCTTTGGAAGGTCTGGATCCCAATCCCAAATCGCCACAGGCTGCGTTGAACATCATTGGCCAAAATCACCTTTTGCTGAGTCCTGAGGCATCTGACTGTCACTGAAACTGGACTTACTGGTTCTGCTGTTAATTGATCAAACCTAAGCCTTTACCTACGATTATCCTAAGAAAATTCTCAGAAAGTCCCTCCTACTTCTGAGCTTGTATTAGTTGGGAAATTTACCTTCTATAGTCAGTGGGGCCAAATACAGCAAATAAAGATGTTAGACTCTGTGTTGAATCCCAAACAAAACTGCCTGCAGACGTGTACTTTGGGGTTTTGGGGGTTTCCTGTTCATTGTTTCATTTTTGTCTTCTTGACAAATGTGAAAATTTGATGCCTTTAGCACCAAGTCTATGCATTTGAAATTACAGTCCAAAGAAGCTGCAGCAATTGGATTTTGAGATTGAAATTATAACTGGGAGTGGTCAAAGGATTCATTAAAAGGTAACAAATGAGCACCCTCTCCAGCTTTTTGTCATTTTTTAGACAATATGGATTTATTTTAAGTAATCTCTGCCTGTGAAATTTGGATTTGGGTTGGTTTTAATTTTATTTTACTACAGCCTGAATAAAGCCAGCATCGCTTGGTTTCATACGCTTTTCTGCATCTTGGTTATGACATAGAGGTGATCTAGAGATGAGATTTCAGGTGGAGATTGTGGTTATTGATGCTTTAATTAAGGAGCTTGGGCAGTAAAAGCTTCCTCACATACAAAGAGTTAGTTGCTTTCAGATGGTAGTAAACTTAATAGGTATTATTTAATTCAATTGAATAATTTGTTCCATAATTCAAACTCAAAGTTCAGCTGTTGGACCAGAGTGCAGCAATATTCCAATTTTTGTCATGTTTAGAACTCACTGTAATAGAGAGATTTTCACCATACACACGAAAATCTCTGCTGAAGAGCAGAGATTGTAATTTTCCCACTCGATGAACACACACAGTTTAATATACACTTAGGTAAATCTAATTGAAGCGAGATTGATTAAATTCAGCTTAATCCAATTCAGTAGGTCCCCATCTCCCTGACTGTGGTGTTAACAGCCATGTGCAGGGTTGGCTGTGAAAAGAATCACTGCTGAAAGTGCCTCTTTCCCCTCCTTTTCTTCCTGCAGGGTCAATGTTGAGCAGGATCATGTCATTAATCCTGTTTATAACGCGGTTCCAGGCATGCCCAGGTGGGTCAGGAATCCTGCAAGGAGGGCAGAGACCTCTTTGAGTGGTTTTGCTGATGAGGGGGGAAAAAGTTGCACAGAATCCCTTTTGCCAGAGATGTGACTTGCCTTGCCTGGTTCTGCTTGTCAGCCTGATTTCTGCAAGATTCCTGCAGCCCTAATTACAGCAAAGCCAACATGCTCTTAAGAACTCCGAATTTTGTAAAATTTCCTGCTGCGTCAGCAAATGGAAATTCAAGTCAGTCTGTCTTTAAAAATTGAGCTCCAGCCCTAATGTGATAGGAAAACGGCCCCAAACCTGCATCACTCTAAGGAAATACTGGATTTATTGTGATCTCTATTCAAAAAAAAACCCCAAAGAAAACCCGAAACATGAAAGTAAACAAACCTCAAAGCCAACTCCTTCACCCCAAAAATCTCTGTTTTGCTGTTCTGGATTCTTGAAACAGCTGTTCATCGGTTTGCTCTTGTTTAGAAGTGGGAGAACAAAAATGTTCCAAGGAACTTAGAACAAATCCAGACTATATTGGAAAGCAATGCAGATAGCATTTTTATTCTCTAAGAGAATCTGAACTCCATACAGTTTTCAGCCCTACAATGATTTCTAAAATCTTGTTCTGTTATTATTTTTTCCGTCCCCTTCCTCCTCCTTTCATTTCCTCAAAAAGAAGTCACAGGGATATTGAAGAGCAGCCAGATTGCTCAGCTTTTTTATCCATATAATTATTAAAGAGGCTAAATGGGAGCACACGGACATCAAAATCCCAGAGCCTCTGTGGAAACATTGCTGAGAGCCCAGATACTAATTCTGGGATTTGGAAATTGTCTAAATGGATAGAAATCAATACAGTTCACTAACACAGCCCCTCTAAGGTTCCCCTTTCCTGGCCAAAAAGCTGCTTTTTTCACATTTAAGGCTCCTGCAGGGTTCACCCCCAAGTACCTCGGATCTGTGTTCTGCACAGCTCAGAGCTTTGCAGCCCGAGGCAAGATTTTATTTACGTGGAGCAGCATTCCTGGAAGCGTAGACTAGGATCAACCAAAAGTAATCTCTGTCAGGAAAGAGAAAAAGAAGAGGATTCTTGATTGAGCAAGGTGATGTTGATAAAAATAAAATCAGAACCTGTAGAGCACTGGTGAGAGCACAGCAGTTGTTTGGTTCTTTTCTTATATGCCTGACATATTCCCCATATTCCTTTAGTTTTTCCCCCTTTCGGTTTTCTAAATTTTATTCCTAAGGTTTGCAGCAGTTGACTTGACCTTTTTGCAGGTCTGCAGTGAGGAGAACTTAAAACTGGCAACTACACATAGTATTTAAATACTTATATATATTAAATGTTAATAAATTATGCGATCGATACGTTATGAACTATAGAGCTGATGGAGCCACAGCTCCAGTGAGGGTATTTCCAGAGGATCAGGTTTTTGTGCTACCATTTACAGAGCCTAAAAACTCTTTCACTAAAGCAGAATTTTCCAGGGGTACACTTGAAAAATATTGAGAACCAGAATTTCTATCCCTTCTCTAGGGGTGCTATTAAGTTTAAGAGCATTTTCTGACTGGTTTCCAGTGTTCTGTTTGTTTGTTTCCTGAAGCAGCTCATTTCCATCTTTTTGCCTGGCTTTAATCTTCAGCCAGTCCTTCACTGCTGAAATGAAAGTGCTTCAGTTCCTGGTATTTTCTTTCTTTGAACAGGTACAAATAAACTGGATCTGGATCACTCAAGTCTTATTTTTTATTAGCTGAATGAAGTGAGGAGATGAATGATGTTCCTCTAAATCCTGTACCACTTTTATTCATTTTTTCTGATTTTTTTTTAACATCCTGAAGTGGCAGGAGTCTAAACTGGGTGCAGTATTTAAGGACAACTTCACCCATGGTACATCCAGGGGTAAAATCCCTCCCCTGTTCCAGTCAGTGCATTTTTACATATTTACCTAAACTCAAGTTGAGTTTTTCTCCATGGCATTTTATCCTGAGGCTCAGATTAACTTACTGGACCATCTCAAGTCTTTCCCAGAGTGTTTGATTTTCCCCATTCTCCAAGTGTGCCTTACAGTCCTCAATGGGAAAAATGGGTTTGGCCACCTAAAAACTGACTTTTTTTGAGAAGTTCAAACCCACCAAACGATCCAGATTGTGCTGTATGATTGCCCTAATGCCATCATTGTTTACATTTTCACCTTTCTTGCTGTAATCAGTCCATTTTATTTGCAGTGGTCTGATGTTTAATACCAGCAGAAACTTTTAATGAAGGGCAGAAAGAAATTGTGGTAATTGCATGTCAAAAATGAATCACCTGCCAATGGATGGGGATAATGAAAAGACAGAAGAACTTGGTTCAAAGGAAGCAGCAACAACAACAAAAAATTTGATAAGATTATAATAATGCATAAAAAGAATTAAATGGGCTTAAAGATGCTTGCAAGGTGAAAATTAAGATTTTTTTACTCAGTTGCAGAAGAAGACAAGGTGTAAATACTGTAAATGTCTTATCCAGTTCCAAGAGGAAAAGGAGAGACTACAGGGTCTCTTATGTAGTTAAGAGAAAAAAAAAATTAGGACAAATAGCTGAAATTAGGCCCTCTTCGGCCTGCTTCTCTCTTTTAAAGATCGATTTCAGTGCCTGGTCAGTATATTTTTCTTTATAAATTTAAAATACATTAAAAAAAAAAAAACCCAAAACTTCTCCAGGGATCAAAGCTGGGGGATTTTTCAGGTGTGTTTTCCAGCCCTGCTGTTTCCATGATGTGGTGTGAGTTATGTAGGATTTCCTGGCTTTTTCCCGTCTGTCCACGGGGGGATGTGTTGGCCAGGGCAGTGCTGAGTCTCAGAACCTCAGAGTGTGAAGTCACTGAGCTCCTCTTTTGACAGCTGAATCCCATATGAAATATTTTATGGATTCCAAACTTATAGGATCCAGCTTTACCTATGGTTTTTCCTCAGCAGTGATTTTTTTTTTTCCCCCAGACACGCTTTCATATTAAAAGCAAAAACCCCCCAAATCCTCCCCTCGCTCTGGTTAATAAATGGATTTGGTGGGGAAGGGAATGCAATCAGAGCTTTCTGTGAGGTTTTTGGGATGCAATCACGGCGAGGCCAGATCGTTTCCTAGAGGTGAAGTTTTGCATAATGTCTCCACAGCATTATTACTCCACCAGGAATCCCCTGGCTTTCCTTTGGAAGTTAATTAGAGTCTGTGCAGGGAATGAGTCAGACAGAATTGTGTGGCTGAGAGTGTGTGTTGATTACAGCACTGAAATCATCCTAATGGCTTCTCTGTCTGTTGCTAAAAGCAATTACTGGCTGGTAAATTTTTAAGCTGTGAAAAGTAATTTTAAGAAATACTTTGCTTAAAATAACATTATGAAAATGATATACACAAAGAAGTGGTGGCCTTCATGCTCTGCTGTGTTTTCAGCTGAGTGGTTTTTTTGGAGACAGTGACTCCAGGATGTATATTTGGGAGAGGCTTTTTGGGAAAAAAGAAAATAAATTCACTGAATTGAAAACGCTGTGGAGCTGCAAATGCTTTATAATATTATAGGAGGCAGAAATTGGTTTGAAATATTTGTAAAAGTGAAGGACATGCCTTTTAAAGATCTGAACGTGAAGGTGTTCATTCCCTCTCCTACTGAGCCAAGCACTGCCTTTTGACTCATGTATTTTGCTTTTCATGAAAATGAGCAAATTCAGGGTTGAAGTGAACCAGGCATGAAAAAACAGATTCTTTTTTTATTATTACTTTTTTTGCTATTTCCTTTCTTTCCATCTAAGAAAGGCCAAGCAAAGCCTTTTCAGACTCCTGGATGGCTGACTTGCAGGAGTTCTCAATAGGAGCTTGTGATGGAAAGCTGAGCATGGGAGACTTTGGTCCTTTTCTCACAGAATGCCATGGATTTTACAGGCAGATAAGGATAATCTTCCTATGAAGATTTCACTCACATTAATAATACTTTGAATAATGGTGTGGATGGCTACAGGGCTCTCTCAGATGCTGTCAGAGGATATATTATCCCCCTGGTGCCTGTATATTTTACTTTCCACTGTGTGGTGATTACCTTTCAATTTTTTTGGTTAATTCCTTTTATAGATCAGCTGTGGTTCAACAAAGTGATGTTTATTAATATGCTATCATAAGTTCTTTTTGTGTGTGTATATATTTATTTTCAGAGAAGGCAAGCATGAATTTGCACTTTCCCGGTTTGGTTCTGCCAGGAAAAGTTCAAGTTCCACTGAAATTCAGGTCTGAGCCAGGAAGGAGCTGTGGTGCCTTAGCATTCCTGCAGTTCCAGTTTAAAGGCTGGGAATTACAGAATGCCTGATATTTCAGATGAGCCATTTAAATCCATCAAAACGTGGCAGGCAAGTGATGACTACAACTGACAAATCCACGTTTTCTTCATAGTGCTGTGATTCGTTTTAGCACCAGGCAAGAAGCAAGAGGTGCTTTCTCCCTTTTAGAAAAGCATTTTCTTTTTAAACCAGCGTTTTAAGGCTTATCCCAGGTTCACAGCAGCAGCAGACTGTTCCCTCAGAAGTTCCCTTTTGTTGTGGTGCCTCCTGCACTGTTTACTTTTAAGAAAAAAAGGATCTTTTGGTGTGGGGGAGCAGGATTTCTTCTGCCTTTCTGAGCACCTGCTGCAGTTCTCCCACCCTGTGCTCTGGAGCTGGACCCCTGCCTGCCCTGCACACACAGAACGTGGCTCAGAAAAGCTGAGCAGCCTGTGTGGGACATCAGAGCACATCAATAAAAGCTCTACAGAGATTTAATGCTCGTGATCCTGCAGCTTCCAACACCTGCAGGGTTTTGGGGCTTTTCCCAGCTGCACAGACCTTCCCTTCTCTGGAGTTAGCTGAGCTCACAGAAGAGCCACTTCCCAAACCCCTGAAGCCTCTTTGCAGTGGCTGTGTCCCACCTCTACCCCCCAGCTCACAGCTTCCAAGACCTGTTACATCCCACATTGCAAAATATTTCCTGCAAAACCTCTGAGGGCAGAAAAGCTCAGCCCTTCGGTTTGAAAAATTCCTGCTTAAACACGGGGTTCTCTCCTTGCTTGCTGGAAAACTCAAATTTCAAGAGGCAGCTGGAGGGCAGGACCCTGTTAGCAGAGTCATTACTGTCTGTTTTCCCTGCAGATTGACTTGCTGCCTCCCAGGGATTGCCGTGGCCTGCACAGGTCTCTTGGCATTTAAAGCAAAACTTAGAAACCACTCAACAGCTGAGACTGGTCACATGGAGACCTCGTGTGTTCCCCCTTTGGTCCCTCTGCCTCCCTCCTCCCTCTTGTTCTGCCATTGGAACAAAAAATTACAGAACAGGCTCGGCATCCAGGTGTGAACACTGTGTATGAATTTTAGACTCTTCTTTATTCCCCATCATTTCATGCTCCTGCTGTTTTCCAAGTGTTTTTCTTACTGTTTTCCAAGAAGGTTCCCAGCTTCCCTTCCCCCTCATCTTCATTTTCCTCAGCCTATTACTCTGCTAACACATTCCCTGGAAACCACTAATTCGGAAATTAAGTTGCATAGCTGAAGCCTGGAATTACTTTAGAGGGAGGAAAATCCATGCAGGTATGAAATAATTGGTGAGAGCGAGTTACTATGAATTAAGTGCTGTGGCAGGAGCTGATGGGGTGCAGATGAGCCCTTATTGGATTTTCTTTGTGCAGCCATTTGATCCACTCATTTTTCATCCGTTAACAATAGAGTCCCATTTTGATAAGAAGTTTAATTTGTCTGCTAATGATTCATTTCTATACTTGGATATCTACATCTATTAGGGAGCTGAGGCCCATACACAGTTGAAGAAGAATCTTGGGAAAAGAACCTGAGTTTAAGCACAATATTCATCAGGACTGTTTTACAAATAATTGAGCATTACATGTTCTTTTGTTAAACCATATTACACACAACACCATTTGTCTCTTGTCTGCTGAGTTGAAAATACAATATAAAGCAAATAACTCCTTGCTGGAGGAGATCAGGAGGATGCTTTTCACAGGAAATGTGTCTGGATCATTGTCTCCAATGGAAGTGTCAGCAGCCAGCTGATGTAATAAATTGGGGAACAATAAGAGTTTGGTACAAGCTGTTCTACTGAAGTAATTCTAGAAGTTCTAATACTAAACCAAACAAAATGCAACAAAGCCTCAAATGTGAGCTAACAGATATATAATAGTTTGTTCAAGTCAGTCCCAATACCAGAGGGGCAGAAGACTGCAAATGAGACATAAATCTTTAAAAGGGATTATCACGTGACCAAGGTATAGTGGAGAAATAAATCTGATTTCCCTGCTGGGCGAGTTTGGAAGGAGCTGCTGTTAAAAATTAAGATTTATATGAAAAAATATGATACATTGGGAAGAATCAATAAGGCTTTTATAAATGGGCTCATTGCCTTCTAAATCAGAGTTCTCTGTGGGAGTTGAGTCCCTGATCAGCTGATGGTATTTTATATCTAAGTATGATGTAACAGGCAATTCTTGTCTTAGCTCAGTAAGATTCCCTTAATTTTTATACACCAAGTTTAGTTGCAGCTGAATGCTGTTAGAATTCACTAAATAAGGGCTTATTTTTTCCCTTGCCTCATTCATGAGAACAGCAAAAGGAGACTTCTTCCCTCAAAAAAAGAATCTGAAATTTTAATTTTGTATTTCCCATCTTTTACTGCTTCCAACTGGAGGAGTTCTAAGCATTACACTAAAACTTATGTTCAGCCTTTACTCCTTGAAGTATTTGTGTGTTTGGATTTTTAATGTGTAGCCTCGTGGCTGCAAATTGTGTACATTGGAGGGAACCGTTTGTGTACTGCTTGTTTTTTAGTGTGTAAGACCTGAGGATCAATGAGTTTTTGGAAAAAAAAATTTAAACCAAATTTTGAAATAACTTTTACATAGCTCCAAGCTTTTTTTCAACAACAATAAAACACAACCCCTTCTAATTATTGCTTACTTCCTCCAATTCCAGTTCTTTACACTCAGAGGCCTTGCTGTGTTTATCCTTCCATGGCAAAACTGCACTTATCCTTCCATGGCAAAACTGCACATCTGTGCAAATCATTTTGCCTTCAGATCTACCTTTGTTAGTACATTTGTGATATTTATAGTCTTACTAGTTGTGAATAGTTTCACAGGTCTGAAAAAACTTATGTGGAAGCTAAATGAAGTCTGAGGTAATAGCAAATCATTCTATGTTATATAACAAACACTGCAAGTGTGCTAGAAAAATGTGATAACGTTGGTAATCTGATAAATTGATAAACGTGACAATACCCAATTTTACACTGCATTAATATAATGTGATGTGAAAAAGTGCCTGGTTAACCCAGAAATTATGCTGGCAACTTACACTGGTAGCTGCATATCTGCTAAATTTGGTGGCAGTGAATTAAATATCTCCTAAGGCACTCGAAACCTGACAAGGCAGAGGATAATTCTTCTGAAAGCTTATAGGAGCAGATGTAGCAGGGAAAGAGAACTGTCCTTATGGGATACCTCACTTGTTATATACAACTCCACTTTATTATTTTCCTCGTGTATAGGTCTGTCATAAAGAAAGATCTGTTGATCAGTCACACTCGAGGTTCTGCCATCAGTGCTACTATTCCTCCTCCTCGTTTTTTTTTTTCCCAAGGAAGTTTCCTTGATGTAAAACCACTGATTTGTGATAAATCTTGAAATCAGAGTTGCAGTGAGCTGAGCAGAAAATCAGAGCACCCTCAATATGATCATCTAAATCTTGTGATTTACATTATTTTCTGGGAAATGAGGGGCTGAAAAATGCTGATGGAGCAGGATGCCTTGCATAAAACACCTGGAAGTGGGAACTAATTTTTCTGAGTGGTGCTGAGAGAAGACTGCTCTGCTGATTTGATTGTGACCTTTAAGATCTTATTTGAAATTTTGCATCATTTTGCAAAAATTAATTAAGCAAGATGAGTCTGCAGCTAATTCTTGTGTCAGTGGGTGGGAGAAGAAGATGAATCTCTCCCTCTGTTTTGGCCACTTTAGGTGTAGTGGTTTTTAGGGAAGGAAGAGCTGGAATAGGGATAAAACATGTGGACAGGTAACACTCCTTGTAGTTCTGGGTTAAAAGACAATCCAGTATGGCATTCCAGACTTTTAAAATATAAAATAATTAATACAATCAGCTTGTAGGATTTGCCTCAAGTCATTTATACATGGCAAAAACTGAGCAGAATGGTTTTGCTTAGCAGCACTGAAACTGATTATTAAGGCAACTTTGACAGATTCATAATAGAAAAGGAGGAAATCACCACAGATTTTAAATTAATTTTAGAATGAGTAAATTAAAATATGAAAAATTTATCTCCCAATTCACTTGAACTTTGTATTTCCCTTCTTCCCAGTCCCTCTTAGTGCTGTCAGGAGTCCTCTTGGGGTACTCAGGTTCTTCCCTTTTCTACTCCTCTTTTTTTGCTTTATCTTTTTTCCTTGAACTGATGACTCTCCTCACAGTAGCAGTAATCTGTTAATAGTCCCCAGATGGCATGGGCTGTTGTATTTCTGTATTTCATTCATTTCCTACTGGTCTAGCTCTCAGTCACACAGATCTCTTCAGACAATATTTCAGCCTTTTTATTGATGCAGCCTTTTAAGTTTCTTGGTAATGTGTTTCATGAGCACACCCTGCCTGCTCTGCCTATGGAAATGAAAGAGAGCAGTTTGGGTGGAATGTGAAAGAAGCCAATTTTTAAAAGGCAGGGGAAAAGGGAAAATAACGTCATGAGATTTGGAAGGTGAAGTGCTGGAGGAGCTATAAAGACTTTGGAGGTGGATGCCGAGAGAGACTTGATATTTTTCAAGAGAGAGGGAAGCAAAGGCTGCTTAAGATGAAAGAGGACTGAGTAATTAAAGGACAAGGAGAGTGGGACTGAAAGAGGAAAGCAATTTGTGTGTGTGTGAGGCTTCACCAAATGGAACTGGGAGACAAGTGTAAATTTGAGGAAGCTTTTAATCAGTTCTTACCTTTAAGTTCAAGGTATAGCAGCAAATCCAGCAGCAGACAAAGAAAATAATTTAAAGTTCCAAGCAGACCTTGCTCACATCTTTAGCAGTTGGTGTCCTTGAGGTGAGCAGAGTGAAATGATACGAGTTTTCCTGGAGGATGCCCTTGGAATGAGGAGTCTTTCAGCTGAGGTCTGATGCTCTAAAACACAACAGAGTGGTGTTTCACATCAACAGCCACGTTCTTGTTTGTGCTTCTGAAAAGGCAGGGTTTGCACTGGAGCTGGGTGTGAAAATTTGAACTGTTTTTCATCCAGGTGGGTGGTTCAGAGCTACTGCAGTTGCAGGAGCACCTTATCCCCACTTTGCCTGTGGAATGAGACAGAAATTAGAATTCCTCATAGTGTATTGAGTATTAGTATATTCCTCAAGTGTCCATTATGGCTTTCAGTTATAGAAACAATGTTGAGATGCTTCATGTATTTATGAAATATTGGAGTTGTACATCTTCCTGAAGTGTTTCAGATTTTTTTCTTACTGCAGTTGGAAGTTGACTCTTCCATGGACCCATCAGAGATTGAGGAGACACAGAGCCTTGGGGATCCACTGCAGTGGGAGAAAAGGTTGGAGAGTTCTGAACCCTTTGGGCTGAAGTAAATGAAAAACAAGGACTGGGAAAAATCTTATGCTAGTGCACATCTAACTTTTTGGAGAAATATAGAGTAAAAAGTATTTTATGGCTTATCAACTTGGTAATAAAGCCTGTGGAGGGGATGAATTTTGACACTGTTTGGGAGGAGAGAAACATGGCAACGGCACATACTTGGAGTGGAATTAAAATTGTTTAGAAGGGGATGGAGTGGATTGCACAGAGGGATGGACTGAAAATTGTGCCATGCCTGCATCATTACTGTGCTCTCAGCAGCCTCTCAGCTGAGCCTCAGTAGAAATGGCACCACAAATTGCAGGTTAGGAAGGAAGGAGGAGCTAGAGCTGAGGTTGCAGGATGCAAATGGAAAAAAGAGAAGGGTCACTCTCCAAACTGAGGTACTGAGATAAAGAAATGGGAGTACAGAGGATTGAACTGAAAAAGACAAGATAACATTTGCAAAATGAACAAGAGATGTGTGGGAAAACAAGGGGAGTTAAAGAGCAAGCGACAGAATGTGTGAATACATACATAATACAGAGTAATTTGAATTTTTTGGCATGAAGAATGTGATAAAGATGTGATAGACCAAGTGGATGTAATTTTCCGTGTCTCATTTGCAGTACTTGGAATTTATTTTGATTGTGAACACTTGCAAACTAAAATGCATTAGAGGAAAATGTGGCTTGAACAGTGCTTATTGCAAATATTGAAAGATTCTTTTCCAAAAACAAAGGGCGAAGTGCATGTCATTAATTTCCCTTCCTTCTATCAGAGCCCATTAACATTTTGATGGAGGATCAGGTAATGTGTAAGCTCCCTTTCATTTCTGGTTAGAGAAGTCTCTAATTTTTCCCAGTTAATTAAGCCTGTACGTGAAAGCTGTGAAGAGACACAGGGCCCATTTCTAGTTCTCCTGCTGCTCTTTGGTGTGATTTGATGAAAATTGCTTTACATCTCTTTGGTTCAGTTTTCCTACCTGTGAAATAGAGAATTATAATGAAATCTGAGCTTTGCTAACAAAGAAAGTGCATCAGAATGTGCAGGCAAGAGCTGGAGAGCAGCACCACCACTCTATCCAGCAGGAGGGTCATTGCAGCTGTGGAAGGTGCTCCAGTCTGGAAAATATTCCCTCTTTTTTTTTTTTTTAAGTGAATTTTACCTCTGCCATTGTGTTTTCTCTGTTGGACAGGCTTCAAAGAAGAGAGCTGTCATTTCTGTGAGGTTTAAAAAGATTAACAACATCCATATCCATTGTGAGAAATGAGATCCTTACCAAGGGCTGAACTCTGAATTTTGACTGTGCCTCTTCCCAGCCCAGTTCTTCTTTGTGCATTTTTAACTAAAATTCTCTCTAAAATAAATGTCTATATTCTCGAAGTGGCTTTGCTTCAGTCTGAAACCCCTCCTCAGACTGGCAGGCTTGATGTCTCCAGCAGGATTTGGTGGCGTTTGCGGCAGCTTTGGGCTATGTGCATGGCCATGGAAGCCTGTCCTGGTTTAGGGCAAATTTGGGAGAAAACCCCCAAATAGTGTTCCTCTGGAGAGCAACCCAAACAGCCCCTCCCCCCAGCCAGTCCGGGAAAAGAACTTCCTCGGAGACAAGTGGAAAAAACTATTTATTCAACAAACTGCCCACAAGCATAAGGAATGAATAATATGAAACAATAAAACCTCTCGCCACTCTGAAGAGAGATGGCAAATTGAGAAAGTTCTTGCCATGGGTGTAACTCAGCTCTCTCTCAGTCTCTTATCTGTCCCTCCAGAGGTCCAGGCCCCAGTGGGTTGCAGGTGTGAGCTCCCTGGTGCTCCTCTGGGTCTTTCAGTCCAGAGCAGGTTTAAACAGTCCCAAGAAAAAGGAAAAAAACAGTCCAGGAAGCTTCTCTGCCTCAGCTAGCTAGACTAACTAAAAGCAAAAAAAATCTCTGTCCCGCCGCTGTCCATGCCTCAGCCGAACAACACTGTCCCAAGGAAAAATGCAGAGGAGTAAACGCTGTTTTCTCAAAACAAACTGTGTGCTTCTTCTTTCCCTGCTTCGCTCTCAGAACCAGTCTTAAAGGCACAGAACTCAATATACAGCACAAACAGAACAGATGATTGGCGATACAAGCATCATAAAGTCACCCTAGGATAAAGCCAAACCCCCTGCCCCAGTCAACACAGGGGCACCACATCCCTGCTGTCCCCTGTCCCCAGATCCTGGAAATGGAATTACCTTTCTCCAGGAACCATTTCATAAGGATCAGAATCTTCTCTGATTCTATGTCAGTGAATTTGCTTTTTTTACTTATAAGAGAAGATCCATTGACTGTCTATTTTTTTTCCTTTTCTTTCATAAGCAACATCTAAATTCAGCTCTTTGGGTTGAAAAAGAAGCATGTGAGAACATGGTATATGGCTGCTTGCCTGAGAACTGGTCCTCGTGTTTACTGAAAGAAATTGTAATGTGTTTTTGGCATTTGTAACTCAGCTTAAGTGGGAGCCTGCCAGAACCCAATCAAATGTGTTCACAGTATATCCAAAATATGGCACAATTGACAACTTTGTAGTAGCAAGATGTAACAACCTGTTTGACAAAGGAACATGAAATTTTCCCAGCATGCAAAATAAACTCATTACAGGTTGTTTTCAGCCTAGTTAGCACCCTTTTTAAAAGATATTTTTGTAATAGAACTGGAGTGGCATAAAGAGAGTCTTTACAAGACCATTTCAACAAAATTTAGTGTTTGACTGGGCATTTGTAGCTGCAAAATGGGAGGGAAAAATGCCTTAACTTGTCCCTTGTTGAGCTCCACCACTGGAATCTTCTTCAAATATGGGTGATCACTTCATTTTGGAGCCAGTGGAACTTATAGAATGGCCTCCTCCTGACTCTAAAAGGGGAGGTGGAGGTAGCTGAGCACCTTTTGAGGATGTTTAATCATAAAAATGATGAAAAGAACATCCATTGAGGTACCATCTGTTATCAGTCAGGTCTCCAAGGATTTTTCCTTCAATCCTTCAAAAAGAAACTTGTTTTGACCTTTTGTCTTTCCATGTGTAGAGCCAAATCTCTTTGATTTCAGTTCAGACTCAGTGTATTTACCAACCTGACCTTGCTGAGTCAGACTTGTCCAGGAAAAATGGTGGAAATAGGAATTTCTTTCATGTCTGTCTCACATTCCTGTCCCTGGGCTGAAAAGTGCCCAGCAGGACACTTCCACCTCTCTTGGCTCCTTACTGGCTCCAGGTTTCCAGAACTGACCCAATCATCAGTCATGGTCTGGAGGAATTTTTTCTCATCATCTCTTTGCAGTCAGTAACTTCACTTTGAAATGTGACCACTGTTCTCATATTTTCATCCCCTGGTGATTTTTTTTCCTCAGTCCACTGAAAAGCCATAACTGTGAGTCTCTAAAAGGTTATGCAGTATTTGCAGTATTCTCAAAGTACTATCCAAGGTTATGACAGGAAGACAGTGAATAGATTATGAGATAGAATATGAAATTTCCTTTAGTGTTTATGTCTTTCTTCAACCAGCAGCCTACCAGAATTGCAAGGAATGTAGTTTCTTTACAATCAGGTGTTAAGTCACAGCACATCAAGTTCCTAGAGTGAAAAAACATTGAGAGGGGTGCACTGGTCAGTTCTGGAAGATGTAAATACGCTACCAAAAATCACCTTTACTGAGGAAATTGGCACTCGTGTACCAGGAAGTATTAAGGGAGACATTAATTCCTGTAGGGGATTTTTCAACATGGAGAAGGCTCTAAGTGAGGTATAGATTTTCTGTGGGATGTCCTTCCAGAGACATGAATTTCAATCTGTGAAATTGGATGGGACCATCTCTAAAGCTTTGGCCAGCGTGGGCTCAGCCCTGCACTGCTCAACGTGCTCTGGCCGGGCTCCAGCAGAGCACTTAAGTTTGACTTGAATCGTGAATATTCCCGTGAAATCAATTGAAGAATTAGCATTTTACAGACAAGTGCCGCAGTCAGTTAAGTTCTTGGTTGAATCAAGGCCACACTCACAAATCATCTCTGCAGTGATTCCTGTATTAAATAATGGCTGGTACCAAGGAAAGGACCCTCCACAATCACACCAGAATTAATAAATATTTTTCAGATATCTTTCTGTCCAGTAGTCTTTTCCATGGGAGGGGAGATTTTTGGGTAGGAACTTTAGTTCCAGTTATTATTTCCACGGATTCCAATTATCTGACAAACATCGAACGGGAGATAAATCTAGTTAGACTTCTACTTTAAAAGGAAATGTGCTTGGTTTGGAGAGTTGTACAGGCTGGCAGCTGTTTCAGTTATGAAATTAAACAATCACAGAATATGTCAAGTTGGAAGGGAACCACCAGGATCAGCTCCTGGTCCTGCACAGGACCATCCCCAAAAATCCCACCCTGTGCCTGAGAGCATTGTCCAAGCGCTTCTTGAGATGCATCTCAAAAAGATTTCCTGTAACTGTCAAGGATTTAACCTGAAAAGTAGGAGGTGCTGAGAGGTAGTGAATAACAGTGGCTCAGGAGTAAGGTAGACATAGAAAGTACAAAGTTTTGCACAAAACCAGAGGAAAATGGCAGAATGCAGAGCAGAATATCTCGGCTGATCAAGCCTAGAATTTCTGGTGGCAGACATGGAGATAGTAAAGGCAAATATGGAGATAATAAAGTGATTAGGTTTGAAGTTCTGAATTTCAATTAAATTTTATATTAGTATATAAATTCTGCATCAGAAACTTGTTTAGCAGTATTATCATAATACAGTCTTAGAGAAAAAATTTAAATAATAAGATAATCATCATAATCAACATTTATTTGATGTATAAATTTTCATATGTGCATTGCTTTAGATAGTTCTGTTAAATTTTGAATTCATACTAGTATGGCACTAAGATAGACTTTAAAGAAAGCTCTAATACGGACCAAAATTGCAAGAAAACAAAAGGCAAATTGATTAACTTCAGCATTTCTAGTAAAGATAATCACATAACCGTCAGTTCTGGATTCTCACAGCGGCATTGGGAAGTGAGAACACAAATCATGGTAGGACCATTGGGGTCTGACCTCTGCACTCCACTAATTGTGAGGATTTTTGCCCAAAGCAGGAGGAATCAGAACAGCAAGGAGCCTGTCTGACCCTCAGTAGTGCAGTGCAATATAACTCTGACTTGGGAAATAATGCAGATCCTGAAGCCCTCTAGAGGAAATACTAATTTTTCATTCTGTCCCTAAAAATGACTAAAGTAATTCAAGGACATTCAAGTTTTGTAAATGACTTTTAGCATTTTTGCAAGCACCTGATTTTTTTTTTCTTTTAAATTAGAATCTGCAAACTGCTCACAGGGAGCAAGCAACATGGTTAGATGTGTGTTAAAGGTCATAATTTGAATTTTTCCAGTCCCACTGATATATTTTTAGGGAAAAGAAACACTGAGTAGTATTGTCAATTCATCTAAATTATCAAGTTACTTAAACTACATTTGAGAATGTAACTTGTTATTGACAAAAGGATAGTAAAGGAAAAGTCCAAATTCAATCTTTAACAGCTGCTGTGTTTAAGATAAAATTGACAGCTTTTTGTTTTTGAAGTCCTTTAAATTCTTAATTACAGAGGCCATGAACTAGGGAGGGATATGATGGTAGAGATCTTATCTAAAGTACATCTCTTCAAAGCTTTTAAAAGGGAGAATCTTAATATATGTTAAATATATGAAATAGCTGAATTCATTTTCAGATTGAAGGTAACCAATAGTTTGTGCTCACTTCAGGGAAATAATGCACTTAACCTTTAATTTTTAAAAGAGACCAATTAAGACTTTGCAGTGTGATTAATGCAGCCTGAAATGATTTCACGAGTGAATCCATTTCCATAACTATTTCCCTGTGCTGGTTTTGCATTTTGGACTGAGGTTAGGAATGCCTGGAGCTGGGGTTGGGTTTGGGGTCGTTTGTAGGGTGGGGTGTTTGGCTCCCAGATCTGCCCTGAGCCACTGTGGAAACCCACACAATTCCAGCAGAAACTGGAGCCAGGAGTGAAATCCTCTTATGCCTTGAAACCACCCCTGCCTGGGGCTGGAGCCAGGCTGAAAGTGCCACCTCCATCTGCCCAGTCTCCTGAGCCCAGGTGTCGCCTGGCCAGGCAGGAGTGCGAACCGCAGCTCAACGCTCCCAAAATCCTCTCAGCGCTGGGCTGATGCCTTTTCGGGGCTACCTAAAAACAGAGGCCAGACAGAATTAAGGGAACAAAAAGCACATATTTATTGAAGGGCCTTCAGGTACATTTAGGGCAGATGAAGCCCCCAAGAGGCTATACCCAAAATGGACGATGGGTCACGGGTTTTCACACTTTTATAAATTTGGTCCATTTGCATATTGGGGGTTCATCTTCCAATTACAGCTTCAGGTAATGAAGTCATTTACCCCAAGTTTGCTCCCCCCAACTCACTTTTGTTTGCATTTCTCAGGGCCTGAGGCAGTGAGGTGTCCTTGATTCCCAGGCCTGGAGAGGAATTGTTGTGTCTGACCAAAGTGGGAAAGCAGCAGCTAACACTATGTATGGAGTTTAGAGTTATACACTAACAAACTGCAGGATTACAAATGTATGGAAAATAGAAAAGCTAAAATCCTAAGGCATCAGGAGCGGCTGGGATTGTGCTGTGTCTGTGGGATCAGCACCCCAACTACATCTGCTCTTGGCTGCTCTTTGGGTGGGATAGACCCGATGCCGAGAACCCCTGGGAGGAGCCCAGCTCATCCAAAACTGCTCTGAGTGCAGCCCCTCCACTCCTGAGCACTGTGGGATGGAACCCTTGGTTGTAAATAGCAACACTTCCTTTATAAATTATAGCTATTATAACTCTCACAGAGAACTTTTCAAGTTTTTTTTTCAACTTTTATTTTTGCTTTTCCTAATATTTAAATGTCGTATAGAAAAACCTCTTGGATCCTGGATGCACTGAGTGTTTCCATATGTGCTGAGAGTGATTGAAGCAGCCAGATTTACATTTTAATTTACCAAGAGTGTTCCAGGAAGAAGAAATTGCTGCAATAGGTGGCACAATGTATTTTAATGGAAAACTTAATAATATCTTAATTTCTTAGGATGCGGTTGTCTTTGTTTCATATGATATTTCTAAAAGTTCAGGAAAATGGTAACCTAGAAAAAAAATAATCACGCAACAATTTCAAGAAAAAATGTTTCATAAATATGAAAGTCATGCGTCTGACCTTTTTGGACTATCTCAGTCTTGATTTTCCTGCTTTTTTCTCATCACAGCTCTTTTATACAGGAACCTTTAGTTTGTACACTCACCTTTCCCAGTAACTCATTGTTTCTGTGTTACACTTTGCTTGAGCCTGTTAGAGCAAACCACTTGCTCAGTGAGCTTAAGGAGCCAACTCACCTCTCCTGTCCTTCATGTTCTGTTCTCTGGCTTATATGAAAAATAAACCAGAGAAGAATTTTCTTTTTTGAGGCTTTACTGGGAATGGCTGTGAGGGAAGTGCAAAAGAAGCCATGGGGAATATCCCCAGAAACATTACTTCATATTGTGCTACTTTTTCTGACACATAATTGATTTACCCTGCTCAATAGAGTATTTTTACAGTTATTACATTTACCTTTTCACCAGCAGCTCTATTTAGAGGGTTTATGGACAGCATTTACACTGACATTTTACTATTGGGTATCTCTTTACTCCTTGTCTGATGACTTGAAAGAAAAGCTTTAACTATTTACCTGTGCAGAGCATAAAAATAACTAGGAATCTTAGTTGGGAACTCTGCAGTTCTTCTAGCCCAGTGCTTCCTTGTCAGAGAGATTGAAATTCAAGCCCTAGGCCTGCCCTATGTCCCTTTTTTGCACACTGCCATGCCAAAGATTTAATCATCTTAGGCATTTTAAAAAGTCTTTTTTCAAACATATGAGTGAGTGACATCCTATGGCTTTGAAATATTTTGTAATCACTTGATTTTTACTCTTTTTTTGTACTGAATTCTTGCTTTGCTGGATGGATTTTTCTTATACGTTGAGTTGTAATCATATTTTATTTGTGGACTTTAGGCTATATAGTTCTTTAGATGCGATAAGATTCTTGCTTGTTTCATGTTAATGCACAGAACTATTTAATCTTGGATAAACTATGTCCAGATCAAATAGCAAAACATTTAGAATTCAGAATTAAAACACAAAATAATAGTGATTAAGGATGTAGTAATATCTTTCATCATGTAGTTGAAGCCAGAGACTTAATCTATCTTAATCTGGCACTGCGTGAAAAGTGGTAGTGAATAAAAATTTCTAGCTCTCATTTTGTTCAATAACAACCATAATAAATTTGTCTGCTTTCAACATGGAACAGAAACATGGAATAAAAATGGGGAAATGTAAGGAAAGGGAAAAAGTTCTTCAGGAGGATTTACAGACTGATGAGTCTTTCTTCTGGGATTTCTTCCCATTTGCCTGCTTTTGTTAGTTTCAGTATAGTTTGTATTGATAAAAATATGGATTCCTAGTTTGGGAATTGCCTTAATTGGCAATTCCTGCCAACGACCTGACTTTTAACTGAGCTCACCACTGATTGCTAGAGCTAATTCTTCCAAACTGCTTAAGGAAAGAGCCTCATTTAAGATCATTCAGATTTACAGAGTCAACAGGATGACATAAACAAGAGCTGCAGTGCTGTGAATGGCATCCTTGGGAAAAAAGGAACAGGAGACGTGGGTGAAACTCCAGATCAACTGATCCACAGCCTTTGCTGAGTAGTTGCCAACAGAAGCCATCACCAAAGCTTCTGAATATCCCTGGAAAAAGATCAGATGCTCCCCTTTTTCTTTATTTCTTGCAGCTATCTGATTTTTGGCGTCTCTGTGAAGAACTGTGCGAGGAATTGCCGAGGCCACCTTCTACTTTGGGAATTTGCATCTTGCAGGTGTCTAAACTCTGACTCATGAATTAGGTCATGGGCTCGTAGCTGCTGAAGAAATTGAGTTGAGCAAAAATCTGATTTGTTTGGGCTTTTCACTCCAAACGCCTACACTGGATTTGGCTGTTCTTTTGATATCTGGGTTTTTTAGTAAAATATGTCAGTGAAGTCGAAACAAGAATTAATGTATTTTGGCACTGAAACATCTGTAGCACTTTTTGTTTG
>VZDJ01000134.1:245142-257879 GCA_008694505.1 Cyanoderma ruficeps
AAAAAAAAAAGGAAAAAAAAACAGTCCAGGAAACTTTTTTCTGCCTCAGCTAGCTAGACTAACTCCAAAGCGAAGAAAAAACTCCTGCTGCTGTCCGTGCATCCGATGAACACACACCCCCCCAAGGACGAAGGAGTAGGAGTGAAAAATGTTTTCCCCAAAACAAACTGCGCGCGTCTTCTTCTCTGCTCCTCTCAGAACCAGTCTTAAAGGTACAGAACACACACACAGCACAGCACAGACAGAACAGACGATTGGTGATACAGGCATCATAGTCACCCCAGGACACTCAGACAGGCTCGTAATCTCACTCTTCAGTAATTTTCTTCTTCACATTTAAGACAGGGACAAATGGGGCATATCCTGTAGTACTTGTACAAGAACTTCATTGGCGTGAGGGTTTTGTTTGATTTTGTGTGACACCAAAGTAGTTTTTTGAAGGTCAGTCTGTGATTAAGACTTTCCTGTCCAGACTACAAGGTGAATAAATCCTCAGAAGCATGGAGGAAGGAGCTTTCAGTTTTATTTATTTGTTCTTGTACTTTTCCTTTTAAAATCAGTGCTTGTAGATGAGACATGGTTAATGCTGCTCCTTCCTTATTAGACTTGTTAACCTTTCTAAAATGGAAACTGGAATAAACTCACCTCAGTGTGCTCAGGCTCTAATGAAGGAAATACTGATTACCTAATGTTTTTATTTCTGCCTAAGAATTGTTCCTTTTTCCTGGTGGTTTTGGGGTTTTTGTTTGGTTTTGTTACAGTGAGAGGTTTTTTCCCCCTGCCATCTTTGGCAGCAAGTTAATGGTTACTGCAAAAACAGTCTGGGAAGTAGAGAACTGGAAAAGTCTCCTCTGCCCCTGCCCTCCAACCCAGGCAGAGGAGAACACAACCTTTGGCACTTGCTGCAAAAAGGAGGAATGTGAACCCTGGTGTCCTGTATTGTAGTATAGGATGTGCAAAAATATTCTGTCACCATCTTCATGAACTGTTGAATCCAATTGTTGGAGCAGTGTTTTCTCAGACCCCCTCCCCCTGGGCTATCTTCTGTTAATGGCCCATCAGATGCCTTGCTGTATGACTCATAGATAACTGCCTCCAGAGTGATCTCTCTCTAATGGGCCATCAAGGACCCCCTGTGTGACTCATCATCCCATTGTGAGATGCTCCGCCCAGGGAGAGGAACCAAGCATTCTCACTTGGACATAATCTGGGATCTGGGGACAGTACAGGCAGCCCTTACCCACTGGATTCCCAGAGGACCAGAGCTACCAGACCTTTCTACGGGATCACTGCTTCAGGAAGACCACCTTGTTATAAAGGACGTGAGCCAAATTGTAATTAAAGAAAAAAACCAAAATTTATTTTCACGTGACAGCGAGTACGGAAATGAATCAAAAAAACCACAGCCACGATAAAGACCAATTCGATCCTGGGAATCGAACGGGGTGAATGCGAAACAGGCCTCTATCGCACCTGCCTCCCCTTCGTTCACAAAATCCCACTACCAAAGGTCCAGTTTTTATACATTTTAGTTCCCCTCGAGGCAGGGTTTTCTTTTGTCCAGTTGTCCGAGTATTGGTATTCATCAGCCTCCTTTTGGGATTCTGATTTTTCCAAGTGGGTTTTCAGGGGAAACAGAAAAGATGTCTGAGTGACCATTGCAGACCCTATTCAGTCTCTTGGGCAGATGTTTCGGTCGTTAGGCATACTTGCTGGCCCATCTCCAGAGGAGCCACATCCATTCATGTGTTGATCTCCTAAATCTTCCCCTGATCTGCCCCCCTTGTCTCGGACTCCTCTGGTGAACTGTTTTCCCTGCTTTTAAATTATGTTATTTTTCAGGACCAAATTAATACACGGAGGTTATTCACAACAACCTCATCTGGACTGCTTCCATCACCCTGCTCAGGCTGTATTCGGACTCTGTCAGTGGTCTTTTGTATTATTGCATTTATTTTATTTTATTCTACTTTTTTTTCCTTTCTTCTTATTAAATTGTATTTTCTGACTTGGAGCCTCTCACTTGTTTTGTTTTCAAACCACTACACCTGGTCACATCAATTCTCCACTTCTGGGCAATGCAATCCCTCATGTACAAAGGGTGGATATTGTTTCTTCTCAGTGTTCTTACTGATCCCAGAGATGTTTGTTATCACCTGAATTATTCTTATTCTGACACAGAGATCTTTGCACTTTTGTGATTGCACAAAGAGATTTAGGAGTTTAATTGTGCTGGTACTGCATTTTGGTTTGAGAATAGATCATGAAGATTCTTCTAGATAGATTCACAAGGCCAAAATCATTTTGTGTTGTCTTTTTAGTTGGTTCTAGAGGCTTTTTTAAAATTTTGATATGTACTCCACAATGCCTGTGCTGGAACCAGCACTTCTGTCAGGATGGGCTCCCATCAAACACTGCCTCAAAAAAATAAAGCAGTGTTTACATAGTCTAGTGCAGGAAATAGAAGTACTTGCCTTGCATTGGGCCAAAGCATTTCCCTTTTAAAATAAATGCAACAAATTCAGGGTCCCAGTGTCCTCAGCTCAGGCACTCTGGAATGTGGAATAATTTCAGCAATTAAATGGGAGGTCTGAACCTGGAGGCTTTGGAGGCTTGTGAGCGCTTCCAGGTCATCCCTCAGCCATGCTGCTGCAGGAATGACTGGGGGCTGTGGTTATATCTTCAAGGAAAAAATTAATGAGGCTAAGGAGAGACATAGCTTTTCATTAGCACACAGAGCTAATTAGGATGCTTCTGGGTTTTGTCACTTTTATGGGAAGTTCCTCACTAACAGCATCAGTGACATATCTCGAGGTTAAATTGCTGGGAGATGTGGCAGCAAGGAGCACACACTTGGGCCTGAAAATGTGATCCATTCTCTCTGCATGACACCTCTCTTCCAGAAACCTCTTTGTGGTCAGGTCTATTCCAGCAAGCTTCCTGGAAATGCTGTTTATTACTTCAGTGGTAATCCCATAGCTCCACGACACCTGTCGAATGTTGAGGACAAAGTTAGAATGGCTTCACTTCTTATTATTCATTCATAGGTAATGAAGGCAGAGCTATATTAAGTAATTTACTTCATATATATGAATGTCAGTTTAAGGGTGATGGCGTATCATTAAATCAAATTTTATTAGTTCAGCAGTTTGTTCGTTTGCTATTAATATTGCTTGACAGATCCCCTTACAGAACCTTCTCAGCTGCTGTGAACTCTTAAAATATTGATAATGAGCCCAGCTTTTGTCTTGATAATACAGTTATCCTGGAAAATTGCTGCTGGAAAGATCTTGGACTTATAGGCACTGAGATTGTGGGAAAGCCCCTTGCTTTAGCTGTGCTAAAAATAAAATAATGAAGTTACAGTGGTGAAGTGGTATTCCCACTGGTTTTGCTTTTGGGGTAGAATTTGGGAGACTGGTCTGTGTCTCAGACATGCCCTGTGGTGAGGGAACAGTGATGTTTGTCCCAATTTGGAAGAGGACATTTTGGAGGGGAACAGTAAGGGCGCTTAGGAACTTGCCATGGATTTTCCTATTCCCTGAGGAGTTTGTCCCTTTTTGAGTGGGATCTCTGAGTGAAGCGCTGACCTGTTCCAGGGAGAGAAGAGGAGCAAAGTTGGAAGTTTGCAGCTTGTGCTTTCCCAAATCTGCTTCCCTGCTGGTTACAAAGGAGGCAGAGCTGACAAGCTCTTATTTTTCACACACAGAAAATGAAAGAATAGAGGCAGTGTGGAAGGAGAGAAAAACGGGATATGGGGAAGTGGAAGTTGGCAGCAAATGGAGGGAGTTGAAAATATACGGGGCTTTCTAGGGGAAAGATCCCCAGAATTTTGTTCTAAGAGGGGGAGAGGGTTCTTGTGGCTGGCACTGTTGAGCCAGGGACAGCTGCAGGATAAGGATGGGGAGGATGAGGAGTGGGGTGCCCTCGGAATGAAGGGCCAGAAATGCAGAACCGCTCCAGCTGTCGAGAGCCCAGCTGGAGCTGAGAGTGCCTGCAGAGGCCTTGGACAGGGCAGATCCTGGAGCTCCTGTGGATCCTGGCACCCTCAGGAGAGAAGAATGGGGCAAGGGAAGTACCTCATGGGCTGCCCAGCCTTGAGCAGTGACCTGACACCAGTGGAAGAGTTTATGCCCAGTGCATTTCCACCCACTTTGCAGCTTGGAATGGAAGCCAACATTTTTGGTGTCAGTTGGTGCCTGGGAAGCATTAATTCAGAGTGCTCATCCCGCCCCAGTTCCTGTTCATGCAGATGAGGATCTGTAAATTCAAGCAGCACAAGTCTGCCTGTATTTGCATCTAAAACATCCATCTGTATCCCTGTGAATATCGGAGTGACGCAGAGGAAACTCAGCCGGGAAGCAACATTTAAATACATTCTACTTGCACAGTCAAGCATTCAAAGGTCAGATGAAGCCAGAATTGAGGGATTCTTTTTTTTTTCCAGAAAAGTTGGATTTTTTTTTTTCCCTTCTCTGTGTTCGTAGATTTCTGCTGTATCTTGTCATTTTAACTGCACTTTTTGGTGAAATTCTGTAATCTAGCTACTATATTTCTCTAGGTCAGGTTTGTGACATGTAGGTTTAAAGTTGCCAAACACTGAAATCCTTACATTTCAAACCTACTCTGAAGTTTAGGAAAGTTGAGGCCTGAAATATTCCAAACTTAGTGCTTTACAGTGTTTTCAAACATGTTCCATCTGTCTCTTTCTGAATTTTGGTGGTATGAAGATCCTTTTCACTTGACGCTCTAAATAGTTTTGATTTTTCCTCCTGAAGAGCTTAAGAACAAATATCTGGCATTTGAGAGTCAGCTTAGTGTGAACATGGTCCCGAGGATTATGCCTTTTCTTTATTTGGACTGAATAATTCTTAAAAAGCTTGCGAACGTCACTGGCAAAAATACCCACCTGATGATTTTCCTTGTTGCAAGTTACATAAGAATTGGAAAGGCTCCACTGTGCCTGAGCCCAGAGTAATAAATCAAAGGGGTTTTGATCAAGAACACAGCTGAATTGATGTGTGCATTCAATAAAATTTCATTTAGGAAGAGGCATGAATTCTCACCAGTCCCCAGCAACCAGTCAATTCCTTCCACGTCTTTCTAGCTGGCTGCTAAATATTGCTTTATATGGAAAATATCCTTTGTTCTTTAAAAAAACCCTCAACTTTTCTTTGCTTTCTGTAAAAATTACACTTGGACTGAGCCTGTGTATGCTGTTAAATGCTGGATATACTTAAGCAGATCTGCATATATAAACTGAAGGTTGTGACAGGAGCAGAAGTTCATGCTACCTTTTCCAATTTACCAGAGAATTTCCAGCACAGTAGTGAGAGATTTTATATTTCCTATGACTGAAGTGCTGATTTTCTGGACTTGTGAGTCTAGAAACAACAGCACAACAATATTTGAAAATTGATATTTGCCCGTTTCACTTCCATCTGTTGATTTTTCACAAGTCACCATTCTGCAAGAGCAGAGATAGTGCTGTTTTACAGCTTTTATTAGTCAAATGAGGCACATTAATAGGCTATTAATTTGTCTTGGCAGGCCAAAGTGTAATCCTTCTGAATAAACAAATCATCCCATCAACTTTCAGCTTTTATCCTTTGGATCCAGGTCGTACAGATACTTCCACCTCAGATCCTTTATTGTGCATAAGCCTTTGTGCAGCTGGGAATTTAGTGTTGTGCTGTGTTCTTTCAATTTCTAGATGTGGTTTTAATCAGGAAAAACACTGAATACTTTGTCACACCCTCAATCCTGAGAGATTTTACCAGTGGGCTCTCACCCCTTTTGCAGCAGTGCTGAAGCCAGGAGTGGTCGATGCATTCCCACCGAGCAGATTTCCCTTCTTTTTCACCCTAAAACCTAAAAGCAAAGCTGCATTTTCCTACCAGAGGGGCTGGTTGGGCATCCCCTCATCTGTCAGGGAGTTTTTATGATTAAAAAAAAAAAAAAATTTTTTCTATTCCATCTGTTGAAACCTGTTTGGGAGGTGTTTCTTCTTTACCTGTTGTAACTCCGGGAGGGAGGGGGTGACTGCCTTTCTGATAACAAGCCAGCTGTTGAGATGGGTGGGATACTGTTTCTTATCTCTGTTCAGTCTTCCACTACCTCCAAAAAGATATCTTCTGTTAATTGGCCATTAAAGCTCACCAATGACATCACACATTACATCATCCCATGGTGAGATGCTCCACCCGGGGAGGAGGAGCCAAACCATTTTCACCCAGATAAAAAGGAGCCACAAGTGTCACCAGGCACTCTGGTGTTCCCATGGGACTCCCAAAGGAAGACCGGACCCGTCTCTGCACCCTTGGCTCCACAGGACCATCTCTGCTTCCAACAGGACTACCCCTGCCACTCCAGGAGGGTTTACTTTGGACTGTTTCCAACTGGGTGCCAGGTTGTATTTCTGACTCTGTCAGGGTTTTCTAGGATTTCTTGTTTGTTTGTTTGCTTCTTCTTTTGTACTACAACATTTGTATTTTTAATATCCCTAGTAAAGAACTGCTAGACCTATTCCCAAAATCTTTGCCTGATAGCCTTTTAGTTGCAAATTTATAATAATTTGGAAAAGGGGAGTGGAGGGGGGGCTTACATTCCAAGGAAGACTCCAATCTTCCCTGGCAGATACCTGCCTATCTAAACCAAGACACTGTGCCAGGCAGAGCTAGCAGGGACATGCCCTGCCCCTCCTTTTCACAGCCAGGGTTTGCTGCTCCAGCTTCATTTTGCCCCGGGAATTCTCATGGAGCAGCAACAAGCCCATTGTTTGGGCAGGAATTTTTTAGGAGAGATTGTGGGAAATAGAAAAAGCAGAAAGCTTTCACAGCAGTGCAGATGCAAGCCTAAAGTTAAAAGGATACAAGAATGAGGACATAAAACAATAAGACAGTGTTTTTTGTGCTGTGTAGAGTTACTTAGCAAGCAGAAAAATGTGTTAAGCAAAATAATAGAAAAGTTTAATAATGAGGTTCTGTTAGAAGAGTATAAAAAGTTCCTGAGTAATAAGAAATATGAAACAAGCACCTGTTAGCCATAAGGTATACATGTAGTTTTAATGGTTGGTTTATGCAGACATCTGTAAGCTCTTAACAATTAGCTATTGATTAGAAAACTTTTAGAAAGCCCTGTAACAAAGAGAACTTTTGGCTGCTGTTGGCAAGGCGTGAGCTGTTGCCATCTTTCAATTGTCTCTCCCTGTACTGAGGCTGATGTTGAAATAAAGCTCAAGGGACCTCTCCCAGCAGTCCCGCCCCATTATTTAGAAATATTAAGATCCAACAAGAGATTACAAAAGCATAGTTTTCAGTAGCATGGTTTTCAGTTAGTTGCAAAAATCCATTAAAATACAGGAAAAAAGGAGGAGCGAACAAATGCATGTAGGTGATGGAGAGATGTATGAAAAACGGGAAATCACAGATTTTGAATTTAGGAATTCCCTCTGGGATGGATCACACTTGAGAGTGACTGCTCCTGCAGTTCACCTGTGGGAGCTGCCCTGGCTGCACCATTCCTGCACAAGAGGCAACAACTTGGGCCTTCCCTTCATTCATTTTATAGTAATTTTTTCAATATTGGTCATGTTTTCAATATCTCTGTCCAATGGCAGAGGGGAAGGGACAGATGTTTACATAACATGGCAACAATGTCTGTGCTATTAATGGAAACCAAACCTGCCATTTGTTGACACTGATGGGAAGATTCATTTTAATATCAGTCAGCCTTATTGCCCACAATATGTGGCATCTGTTTCGTAATGTTTGCTCTGAGTTACTACCTAAATCTGATTTAGAGATATTTTTAAGGTTTTGCTTTGTTTTCCTGTCTCAATTATTCTTTTTTTCACCAATTATGCATTTCTAAAAATAAACCTTTTCAAGCTGACTGGCTCTTCTTTTCCTGCCCTTTCTCCCTAACAATTTTCTATTTTCTACCTCCTTTTTTCCCCACGTTTCCTTGACTTTGATTTAGATGTTCTTTTTGCAAAATCACAGTTTGCAGTCTATATATCCAAGTTGCTTCCTTTTCCTCTGCTCTTTGAATATGGAGATAAAGTTTTCCCAGGCCATGTGGATTCAATATTTTTTTTAAAAAACTTAAAAATGGAAAGAGAGAATATGGAACCATAGAATTTTTTAGACTGGAAAAGACCTTGGAGATCATGGAATCCAACCACACAGAAGGAAAATGTCAGAGTTTTCAAGTGGATGTGGTTTATGGGACGTTTCCCCTGATTTCCCTCTCTAATGCCATTTTCTGAGCACAAGGGTTTATACAGCTTTTAATGCAATGTTCAGCCAGAGCTGCTTTCCAGCTGACTCACTCAGCACTTGGGCTGATGGATAACTCCTTTTTTCTTGGGTTGTCCTCTCAAATAACACTGACATATTAGCAAATGCCTTCAACTTTCATTGATTTTCTGTTAAGGTGAGTTAACTCCTTGGGCCCAGCAGGGTTGGAAAAATAAAAATTCTCCAACCCCCCAACTATAATTTTCTCATCATGGCCATTAAGCCTTGGCTTTAAAGTAAAATTTCCATGTTTAAACAATTTTTCTTCAATCGTTTTATTGCACTCTGAAGGAGTTGTTCATGAGTTACAAAATGTGCACAAATAAAATAAGAATGTGCAGCTAGAGGACTGCAAATTTCTGTGCTTCTTGCCTGACGCTGTGTATCTTGGGAACAGTGGGTTAATTTTATTTACCTACATCTAAGCAGAGCTAAGGCCCCTTCCTTCTCTGTAGTTATGAATCTGGACTGCTTTCATATTTATCTGTAAACAGAAATGATGTTGAGGGAAAATGCATAAAGAGCCCTAATGAGACCTGAGTGGCTTGAGGAAATAAATATTTCATTTGGTTTGGGTGAGTCAACATAAGCTCGTTCTGTACCCTTTCTAATTTCATCTTGGATATTTTCACGTGAAAACAATGGGAGCCCTGACAATAAAGAAGATGCTTCCGATGCTGAATTCCTGCTTTGGAATGTTTCACGTTTCAGTAGCTGGCTCCCAGAGAGACAGAAAAGCAGAGAGCAATGGGCAAATCTCTCTTATTTTGTGTGTATTTATTAAGTGCTGTCATTCTGTGAGACAGCCTGGCCCTTTAATGATATATTTCTATATTCTCTTGTCAACTGCCACACTGTTTGCACCAGTAAGTAAATGCCTTGTAAAGGTGCCCTGGGGAGCTATTACAGAGCAACACAAATAATACAAATTTGATTTTTTTGCTCTGCTGTCATACATTCTCCCTGGCACAAAGGCAGGTTTAATACATCTGACTGCACACTTCTCACAGTGTAGCACGTTCAGTTGGGTTTTCCTAAATCTCTCTTAATGCTACAATGCTCGTCGTGGCCACTGATTCTAAATTTTTTAATTAATTTGTCTTTGTTGAAAATAATTTGATACATACTAGCAGTTTCTTGACTTTTTCTGAGTGCTGGGGCAATGTCCCTGGAAACAAATCTGGGAGATGTGGGGTTTGGAATTTTTGCTCTAAAATGGTTTTAAGAATTGTCCTTGAGCAAGCAGGAACAGAAACATGCAAGAGCTTGGAGTTTAAAATGTTAAATAATAAACAGACAATTTGCAGTTCTCAACCAATGGAACTGAACTATACTTATGCAAAACCATTCGTGAGATCATTAAAAATAATGAACAGATGTAGAGAAGTTGTTTCCTATTTGCAGGCCATTCTAGAATAGAGAAAAGATTTAGGTATTAGTTACAGACTGCTGATTTGAGCTTTAAAAATCCCCCAAACTACCTCATACTTTTGAATTACACCATAAAATATGACATTTTTATCACTGTGCTAGCTTTGTGTGGGACATAGGTGTAAGTGAATATAAAGCTGTGCACTTTACTTGGTAAATGAGCTTTAACCTATAACATAACTTAGGACTACCAGTTTACAGAGTAAATAACTGGATCATGTTGAAAGAAGAGTTAATTAAATGAAACTGCAATTGTATCCCCCCGTATTTAGAGACTGAGGACGAACACTTGGTTTGTTTCATTCCATTCTCGTGTCACCACAGTCCTTTTGTCCCAGCTGAATTTTGTGTTTATTGGGGTGTAGGTGGTGACACCCAGCAAACCTTTACAAGGTGTCAGAACTCTTTTTCTCAGATGCTCAGCAGACTTGATGTCAATTTGATAATAGCTGTATGCAGAAATTATGTTTTGGGGCTCTGTCATAAATGCCCAAGTTGGTTATTTCTGTGATGTCTGGTTCTCTGTAATTTTATGGATCTTGGATTTACTTGTATCATTGCAGGGCAAATCACTGAGAATCAGTGTTTTACTTTACTTGGTAGATTAAATTATTGGAGGTGCATTTTGTAGGTCTCTAGAAAATCATGTGCACACCAAGTTTCTGTTGAATCTGGCAGCCCTTGAGGGACCTCTGAGAGACCTCATGTGGCTTTCAGTAGTAGATGCCTGTTCAACTCATTGTTCTGGCTGCAAATTCAAGGCATGTGTGAAACAGATTTGGAGGAAGAAAAAAATCTTTCACTGTCATTAATCAGTTTCTTCTGTGGTCTGAGAAGCAAAAAAAATTCTATTATTCTCACCCTATCAAGCTTCAGTGTGAAATGGAACAAGCCTTTGTGCATGGGTAAAATTGTATTCTTAGTCGGAGGTGTTGTACCAAAACCATTTTCTTGTTGTTTGGATTCAGAAATCTGGATAAGCTGGGGTGAGAATTGGCAGTGGGTGTAGCAGAGTTAATGTGGGTGGTTACTGAGCCTGAAAAACTCTTCTTCATCAGGGACAGTCAAACTCTATGACCTTGAAGAGTCCTGGAAGAGTTACGGGAAGAATTTGTTCCTAATCATAAGATAAGCTTATATTTAGGTCTTTGTGACATCACAAGAAAAAGTTTTTTTATAATGTCACTCTCTGTGCTGCTTTGTCCTTCCCTCATCCCCGTGAAGACTTAGAATTACTATTAAAATGTTTGAGAGTGTTGAAAATAACATCAGTAATATAAACTTCTCTCTTTAGCAGCATATGCTGTATTACGTGAGTTAAATTACAATTTTCATTGCACGTTTTCCGTAGTAACTCCAAACAAAGTAAGGACGCTTGCCTTCCCAAAAAAATTTCTGTATTTGTGAGCTACAGAACTGTTTCATTGGGTTTTCCTCCACTCTCTGAATCGGTGCTGTTGGCTTTTCTAACCAGGCCTCGACGATTGCCTCCAACAATACATCAAAAACTTCGAGAGAGAGAAGATCAACGGGGAGCAGCTGCTGCACATCACTCACCAGGAGCTGGAGGAGCTGGGAGTGACTCGCATTGGCCACCAGGAGCTGATCCTGGAAGCAGTTGATCTGCTCTGTGCGTTGGTAAGTGATTGCTTGCATCACTCACCTTGATCAGCTGCATTTATAAATTTACAAACCAAACCAAAAGTAATGGAGAGATTCCTCTGTGGCCACACGCTCAAACAGCCACGGTGGCTTTGCTTCAATAGAGGACAGACATGTCCTGGCTTCTCTCAGCTGCACAGGAACTATATTTATCCATTTAAAGATTATGTGTGATGGCCTTTGATTGCTTTTCCTCTGACTTTCTTGGTCCTGCGTTCAAGTGCCGTTGACTATCACTCCTGGCATCCATATGGTTCTGTAATTATGTGCCATATGCCCTCGTATTTCACTGACATTTGCCACACTGCACTGAACCAAGTAGACCTGAGTGGTTTAACCATGCCAGCATTCAGAGGGATGGTACTACACAGCCAGAAGGTAATGCTAATTAGACTGGAAGATTGTTTAAAGTGAGCTTTAAGATGAGACTGGAGTGGTAAATTTGACTTTATCTGAACTATAGACAAGTGTGTCGACTAAAAGTTGGGTTTGGGTTTTTTTAGCAATCTGCAAGCATTTGGAAGGACATGATTTGTTCACATTAATGATTACTATGTTACTAATTCGGTTAACCTCTTAACGAAGTATTTGATATCAAAAAATTCTTTCTTCCTCTGCTGCTTTATTCCTATCAGCTAATAAAATGTGATCTATTAACTTAATTCTAAAGACAAAATAACTTCTGTTCTTGTAACTGGACAGGTGAACAAATATTGAAAATACTAAAACACAAAACAGTAGAATTACATAGGTAAATTACACATGACAATCATAATATTTTACTTCTATATCAGGAATTCTGCATTTGAATATCTGGGTTATCCTGTGGGAATTTGATAAAGAGAAATTGTTTCCAAGAGGGAAACCAGCACTTAGAAGTAAGACAGAAACCAAGTGAGGTAAAATGCACTTGGTCTGGGGGAAAAGAAAATAAATTTAAATATATCTTATTATTCATCTTCTTCTTTCCTATACCTTGAATGACAAAATACCCTCAGTGTGCCTTGAGATCTGCCCCTCCAATTGAAAGAACTTTGTCAGAGAAGAGAAATGCTTTAGGGGCAGGCGTGTGCTGCAGAACCCAACAGTCAGGGCTGTTTGGAAACATTTGGACCCAGATTCTGGACTTTTTCCCTGGAAACCTCGTGTTCCACCCCAGAGGAGCCAGCTCAGCCCCCAGTGTCACATTGTGTCACCAGCCAGCAAAGCCTGCTGTGCCAGGACACTCCTCGGGAACAGCAGCCCACAGAGCCTTCCTCTGCAAGAACATCTCCCTTCAGTCAAGTGTGTCCCTGAGGAGGACCCTGCTGTCTCTTTTATTGTGATTTTTTTTTTCTTTTTTTT
>VZDJ01000134.1:257894-416817 GCA_008694505.1 Cyanoderma ruficeps
TTTTTTTTTTCTTTTTTAACCACAGAAAATGTACTTCTTGCCGCTGGTCAATACTGCAGCTCTTGCACTGCTGTCTCATGACCTTACTTTTCCTTTTGAAGCAGGGTGGGGATCCTGGTATCATTTATTTTTGCCTCCTGCCTTTCAGCCCTTCCCTTTCCTTTCTCACCCTGACTCTAAAATGCCTTTTTCTTTTTTATTTTCCCTGCTTCTAAATGTTTCTCTCCCTGCCCGTTCCGTGTGCTTTCCGCTGAGCGAGTCTGCTGCCTGCAGCTCTGCTCCTGGGGATATTCTCCTGCTTCTGACATTTCTCCTTGGCTCTCCCTACATCATCTTCTTCAATTCTTGCAAGATCACTGAAAAGTTTTACCAGACGCAGTATAACATCTATTTTAAATCTGTACTCATTTGTTAGGGTTTGGATCCATGTAATCGAAAAGCTTTATTAAAGGATCTCGCTTTAATTATTTTAAATAATGGCAATAATTGAATGACAGGAGAGCTGATGCTGCCTTTATGAGCTGAAATACGTTTCTAAAATATCACAATTGTATTCTTACTCTGTGCTAACTCTTGAAAAATTAATATATTTTTGCACTAACATCTGACTGCTGTTTTTCTGTGTCCAGAAAAAAATGTGATTTGGAATTGCTCACTGATATGGATTTTTAGAACAGCTAGTCTAAAAAAAACCTGAGGAAGTATTTTAAATGCAGTTTTTAAAGGGACTATAGAGTATTCCTGTTTTGTTTATGCCACTAAACAGGAGTTAACATATAGGAAATTATTGAAATCGGAATGTCTTAAGGAATGCATAATTTAGCTCCTGATTCCTTGAATGGCATTACAAACAAATTTAATACAGTTTATGGTCAGGTAAAACAGAGCCCCAGGCAGTCAGGAATCAATGCTTTAATGCACTCTCTGTGTGTTGGAAGCAGGAGCAGGGTGCAGAGTACAAGCTCTGTTTGTAGTTTCATAAATATAAATACTTTCATTTTATTTTCAACACTTTTTATAGAAAATAAGAGCAGGGAAGCACCAATTTCAACAGTCAGGTCTTAAAATCCCACCTGTGGAGGGGGAGGTACCATCAGCAGTTTGCTCTGTCCCTCCCTCTGTCCATCCTGTCCATCCCTGTCCCGAGCACCCACGATGGATCTGGATGTGTGTGGGATAGCTCTGCTCCTGTCCCTATCCACATCCATGCCCTGCTTTTGCCCTGCCTGTCAGCCCTGGCTGGGCCATGTCAATGAGCATTGATGGTTTTTTTTCCCTGTGCATGGATTCCTGGATTGATTTCTGGTTGGCAATGGGCAGTGCCCAAGTTCCACGACCCATTTCTCCCAGGCAGCATCAGCAGGATCCACAGTCCATCCCAACAGGGTGGGTTGTGCAACTCTGGGAACAGGAGCGGCTCCAGGGGCTGGCGGAATCTCCCAGGAAAGCTCAGGGGTGGTCAGGAATTCACATTGGGCAGGGGTTTACCTGCAGAACAGCTCTGCTGCTGTAGGAAACCTGGGGAAATTTGATTGTTTGAGCTCCAGCCCTTTGGACACACTGGAATGTGCCTTTCCTAAGGGTCTAAGGGCCACTGGCTTTTGTGGGATGGGTAGTGGGGTTTTGGTGAGGCACCAAGACTGGTTCCTTGGCTGCTGTTCCAGGGATGCAAGCAGTGGAGAACCCTCTCAGAACCAAATGCTGACCTGTAAAGAACGCCCTAAGTGCAAGAAGAAACCAAAATTAAAGGAGGAAATTCCTGGTTTTTATTCCCATTCCCAAACCACCTATTAGCCAGATTCCAAATGCAAATTATTAAAGGCAGGGAGGGTTTGATGTTGTGCATCAGCCCTTGACATGATTTTTTTATCATCCACTTTTCTTTTGAAAGCAAGCTGAATTCAGATAGGAAATTCATATGAGAATCCTGGCTAGAAAAGATTCCACACTGGAAGAGGACTTGCAGTGGGAAAGAAAAAAATACAAGAAATGTGAAAAGGGAATAATAAGACTATTCAATACTCCCATGCAATTTGGTGACATAGAAGTGTATGTGTTTTACCTGAAAGTTAAATAATTTCAAATGTTAAAATAATCTCCTTTATGAAAGGGTAAAGTCAGAGTGCAAAAGGTGAGAGGAACTTTCTCTGCAGGAAAGAAAGTACAAGCACTGTCTTGGGCTTGCTGAGGGGTAAATTCGTGTGCTATGAAATGCAAAGTCACAGGTGAGCTTCACTTTCAGCTTCACTTCTTTGACCATTCTGGAAAGACATTTTTGAGTTGTGCTTTAATTATGAAGAAAATTGGGAATGATGGCTGTGGGGAAAAAAATCCAGTCTGGAACATCAAAGTCCTTTCTTGCTAGGGTGGTCAGAAACTGCTCTGCAATTATTTATTTGAAGTGACCTAAATAACATTTAGGGACTACAAAATGCAAGCCACTTGAATTTACTGTAACTTTATTAAAGTCGAAATATTAATTGGGATATCTATTGGAGGACTTGTTGCAGAGAGGCTGAATTTACAGAAGTATCACAATTTGGGGAAAAGAGCTTTTTGAAAGAGAGTAAAGTATACTGGAAGCAACAAAAAGGAATATTTTTGAGGTCAATGTGGGTTGCTATTCAAATCCGCCAGTAAATTTAATTTAATTAGGACAGTATTGGAGTCAGTATATTGTTAAATCCAGCACGAATTAAAATATAAACAGTCTAGTGGGAAGAAAGACTGATAATGAAAGGATGAAAAATGAATGGGAAATGAAAAGAATGCTCCAATAGAGATTGTATCTCAAGTAATTAAACGTACTGTTAATTCACAGGCATTCAACTTGTGAAATGAGGCCTTGTGCTGTGGAGAAATTTCAAGGAGAAATAGAGATTAAAAACTTTGTCTGCAGTTTCTGCAAAGGCACAAGCCAGGCAAGGTGGGTTTTCCACCAGAAGGCACAATAAAATCACTCATGGTCAAAATGTTTACAACTGCAGGAATTTAATTTAAATTTAGTTTAATTTATATTTAGTTAGGGTTTGTTTATTTTTTAAAATAATGTATGGGACACAGTTACCAAACAAATTCTTTTTTTCCCTCTATAATTTTTCTAACATATTTCTTTATTAGGCATCTCCCCAAGAAAATTACCACAGCAATAGGAATTAGTTGATCAGATGGAAAGCAGTTTGGAGCGATTTATTTTGAAGCACACCATGGTGAAGGTGAAGTCTTTCCGAGCTGCCTCTGTATCTATTGATAATGTTGCTCTTCTGAATTAAAATCATTCAAGTTTTTCCTCAATTAATACTATTTTAATGGCCACACCTACGAGGATCTCTCTTGAGATCCTTTTAATTTTTCATTCTGCTAATACACTTTTTGATTTGTCAATTTTGCAAGTATATTAGGAAGTATTTTTTCTTACTTTACCTGAGAAATATTTTTTCTTACTTTACCTGACTTGTAAACAAGCTTCACTCTTAACAAGTCATTCTATGTGTCAGATGCTTCTTTTCCACCCATATTTCAGGGGTTATTCAAAGGTAATTATTCTAGGCTAAAATCTTCATTTTATATACATATTGATTGAGTAGATGGAAATAAATCTCCTTTCTTTGGAAGGGGATGTCATCCCTCTTGGTGAGATATGATGAAATATTCCATCTCTCAGTGGAATGAGGAACCTGGCACATGCATTATTTTTGTCTCCACCAACATGTAAGCATTCAGAGAGCTTTATTAATTTCAACTGGAACAGAAGTTCAGCTTTTGGCAGTCCAGTGCTATTTATTATGCTGTGCCAAAACACTGAATTAATACCATTGAATTGAGCGGGTTAATTATTGCACATATTAGAACATGTGTATCATCTTTTGATTAGTCTAATTAGCAGCTTCATTCTTTCTTAGCCTTTCAAAACATGCAACTTGGAAAAATAACTGACTTTAAGGATTGTCTGGGTTTGGAGTTTTGGGTTTTTTTTCTTTTAAAAGTCTGTTGACAATGTTGGTGTTTTCAGATTTCTCTTAGGATGAGGGCATTGAAGTGAGATAATTAAGTTTGTACAAACAATTCAGAATTGCTTAAAGTCCTGGGATTTTACAGGTGTGTGCAAGACTCTTTTGTCTTACTGGGGATAGGTAAAAATTTCATGGTTTTGATAAGGTGTGCTGGAAAGGTTTGGGTGTAATTACACATTTGTGTTGAGTAACCAACAAAATTAAATTCTTTGTAAAATCATCACGCTAAAGGCAGGTCTGGGAGTTTATTTAAGCAAAGAACAAAGTAAAGGGGAGATTTTTCTTGATGTCTTCTCAGTGTTCTCCTCAAGGACCACTTATGCCACACTAGTTGCCCCACAGTAACATACAGCAGGAATATTTTGGGTGCTGCAGCAGCACCAGCCGTGGTGGTGTGTTAGTGCAGCAAGCAGAATTTTCAGGGGCACCCAAGCACAGGGTTGTTACAAAAGGAATTTAGGAGAAAAGTGACTTTTGGATTTGTGTTTGCGTGGTAAATACATTAGAAACTTAAGCTTGGACACTAGAGAACTTTATCCTCTCTGAATTTACCATTCGTGCGGAGCAGCTGTGGCCACACAACCTCTGATGAAGGCACAGGTCCCTCTGGTTATGGGATGTGTGTACATCCTGGAGCCAGACACGGATTGGAAATGGTCCTGTTCAGGTATTCCAGTGAGAATTCCATCCCTTGCCATAATACAAGGTCCATAAGTGGAAATAAGAGAAAGGAAGTTGGCTGTGTTTCATTCACATTTCAGCTGCTGCACGCAGTCCAAAAGGGAGTTTCAGCAGAGCAGCTGAAATCCAGGAGACTACATCTAAATCTTGCCCACAGACAATGATATTGGGTTATCAAGCTTCACATAAATTACTTCGGGCTATTTCTGTATTCTTCCTACTTATGGTTTTGTTTATGTTTAAAAAATACCCAGGAAAAACACAAATTTGCTGTGTTGACTGCTGCTAATTCCTTGAATTTATGGACATCATTTGCCTCTGGAGCAAGACAGTGTTAACAGGCAAATGAGAGGAAAGAGACTTCTGTTTTTCCTGTCTTCTGACATAGTTGAGAGATTTCCTCCTGTCACACAGTAATTCTTTTTCACAAAATAGGGAGAAACATGTTCTATTCAAAGTGTTAAACCTGCTCCAAACCTTGTAATTTTCTTCTGAAAATGCATCTGTTTAAGTACCAGTGAGAATGAGGATCCTAATCCATGGCAGGCTTGGCTGGTGAATAGGCTCCTACAGGAGCTCCTGCATGCTTCTGAGAAATAAATGTACTTATTTCCATTTAGAAATTTACAAAAGAATCCGTTTATAATAATCCATTACTGTATTTCATGTTGGTTCTCTGTGTGGGTAAGCTCACTGGTATCCCGAACATTTCATTCCTTTTCGTGCTGGGAGTTCCTGTCACTCACTGGCGGAGAACAGCCCCCCCCATAAAAATTGCAATTAAATTGTATTGCTAATTATTAGGCCAATGCAGGAGAAGAAATTTATGAGTAGGTAGGTAATGAGCTGGGGTTAAAACCCATGTGTGGCCAACACTGCAGGGCAGGGCATTAGGGCTGAAATTCAACTAGTGTGGGGATAAAATAATAGTATTATATTATAATTTCTGTATACTCTTCCATCTCTGATTTAGGGGACATTAATGGAACACTCATTTCTGACATAATTTTGGAGCTGGAGGTCAGGGATTGTGTTTGTAATTTCAGCCCTTCTGGGTGTCTGGGTGTCTCTTTCTGGCTGCTGGTAGTGATCCCAGTCACTGCTGGGGATAAAGGAATGGGCATTTTCTCTGCTCCGGGGTAAATATGTCAGCTCTCTCTTCCATTTCATGGTGTTTCTGTTGACACCAGTTGCCCCAGCATGGTATGGCGCAGTGTTAAGGGGCTGGGTTTTGCTCTGTTTGCTTTGATTTCTCTGGGATTCACAGGCATCCTTTCCTGCACAATAATCCAGTCTGCCAGTACCTGTGGGGAGCAAAAATCAGGAATGCCCAGTTTAATGTTTTAACCTTAATTTTTACACAAGTTGCTCTGTGTAACTCTCCTATGCCCCCAGCCTCAGACTAGTCAAGATTTGGAGACTCGATTTGTCTGCAGCAACGTGGAGATCCCCTGTGGTCTCCTAAGGATGCTCACCCAGCCTTTGTAGAACTATTAGAATTGACATATCCAATTAATTTATATGAATTATTGCTTTTCTAGGATCTCAGTGTGAGGTGTATGGAACAGACTTGCAGTGACACATGAACAAATTGTGCAGCAGAGCATTCACATTTTCTTTTCCATCATTTTCTTTCTACACTAAAGGAATTAGAAAGAAGGATGCATGCAATATTTTCATCCTGTGTCATCTCTTTCTCATGATAAAATATGTTGCTGGATTTCTACATTTCTTTTAATCAAATCCATGCAAATCTTGCCAAAAATTTTCTGAGTAAAGCATAAAAATCCAGATGTTGCAAAGTTTTCTTTGGTTTCATAAAAATGCCTGTAGAACACCAGTCTTTCGTGGAGAGGTAATTTTATTTCTGCCTTATAATTTAAAAGCTGAGTATTTTTAAAGTCTAAATTCTGGGGTTTCCAGTGGTAGCTCTTTCACTCCAATCTTTTATTGCAAACACAGAAATAAGACTTCAAGCAGGGCATATGAAAAGAAAATATTGGTTTTCTGAAATCGGGGCCTGGAGCACCAAGGGCTTTGTGCTGTCTGTCAGAAACAAGCAGAGGCTTTGGGTCTATTGCATCATAGCAACACTTGATTGTACACTACCGTTTTAAACATTTGAATACATAATTTAAATCCATTAGCCAGCTGAGGGTGATAATCTTGACTTGGCAGCTTTATGAAAGGTTTTTACCAGAGCTGTGTGATTTCCCATATTTATTTGGGTGGGAGAACCATCCCAATGGGAGTGATTCTCAAGGCAGGTGAGGTTTCCTGTGCCTTTGCTGGCCAGTCCACCCTCACAGCACCTTTAAGTTTTGAGAGTTTTGTCTAATCCCAGCCAAACCCAATGGGACTGGGAGTCCATGGGATTCCTGCCAGTGCTGAGAAGGTCCCAGAGTGAAATCCTTGGAGAAAATTCTCCTCTTCCTTGGGGAAAGGCACCAGCCCTTGGCCAGGGACAGTCAGAGGGGCTGTACCTGGCCCCAGAGCTGTGCCAGGTGTCCTGGGATCCAAAGGGATGTGGGGATGAAGAGGATGCAGACCATGGAAAATGAATCCCTTTCAGTGCCACTGCTCCCCGAAATGTTTGTCACTCCTTCCAGAGGATGCTAAAGCAGCACGGATGAAGATCTGTGCCTGAATCCTTGGAATGTTCCAGGCACAGAGGGACAGCCCATTGACCACATCCAGCTAATGGAATATTGATTCAGTCCTAGGTAATTATGTTAAATAGGAGGGGAATATTAGATTACAGAGGAGAGAGGAGTCTATTTTTAGAACAAAAAGGAGGAATAATACACACCAGTGCAGGAAGAGATAAACCTCTCCCCTTTAAATGGAAAAAAGTGTTATTATGCTAACATAAAACTTAAATTTCTTTAGGATAACGCAAGAGCTCAGTGACATACGGATATTTTCTTGGTTTATTCAGGTGCTGAAAGTCTTAACCTTCAAAGAAATTGTTCTTTCTAACGATCCACATGAAATACACTGGTAATTCTTAGTCTTTTAATGAAAAATAATTGCACAATTTTTTAAATGGTATTTCAAATATTTAGGCAAAAACAATATTATAAGCATTTAAAATTAGCTTTTAATTTTTTTTTCCTAAAACTTTCTCTCTTTTTCCACTGGAAAGGATTATGTTGCCTTTATTCATTGTGTGTTTCATTTGCAAAATCTTCCTTGCAGAAAGCAACAGTTCTCTTTTTCCCTTTTTCAAATCAATCTGATTTGAAATCTGTCCCATGCAATGCATTTTAGCAAGCACCATACCATGGAGAATCTGTGTGCCAAGGAAATGCAGGGAGTAGCTCAGTGAAAGTTCAAAAAAAGGACATCTTCCCTACCAAAAAATCTCTTTTCTGATTTGAAAGGAATGATTTCTTTTATAAATTCCCAGTGAGATATTTTTCATACCACTGTGTTACATTTTCAGTGCCTATGAGCTGCCTCAATTCCTGAGTAATTATCTGTGATCAGTTATTGTCAGGGACAAATTCATCTGCATGCAAATATCTGAGCATGCCCATGCATATTCATGTCACTGTTGTTGACTGAGTTGCTTGAGCAGCCTTCAGCAAATTCACAATCCAAATAGATAAATGAACTTTTTTTCATACTCTCATTAATGCCCATTCAAACGAATCGTGTTACTAATTTAATTTCTATATGCTGCTCTGAATTGTTATGAATATGTGGAACATTTCTCCAGAATTGGTGTGGTTTTTGAGTGGAACTACCACTTCTGCAGGGATCTAAGTTAAATGTCTGACCCAAGTGAAATGGTCAGTGTTGATGTAATATTTCCAAGACCAGCTTATCATTTATTCCCTGAACTTTGAATAATTCACCACTGATTCAAATTCTAATTTTGTGTTATGTACTGCAACTCTTTTTGTCTGTAATCTTGCATTTCCACTTTATGATTCATTTTAAGAGATACTTAAAAAAATGAGAAAATGAGGCTTCCTAGGATTGGATGGTTGGCTCTTACGCAAAGCTGTTATGAAACAAATAGTCAAGTTTAATTGATCACAAGGTTTTAGTAATGAATAATAAAGGTTTGTGGTTGTTAAACAGTCCATTACACAGCTCCCTTAGATACTGCAGAGAAAGGTGAATAGAGTACTGAAATGTACAGCAAACGCTTGGGACTCTTTATCCTTGCCAGTGGAGTTCCCTGGATTGGGAACTGAGAGTGCAAAGAAGAATTTGGGTGTGATTCAGGTATTTCTGAGACAGAATATATCAAAAGTAGCACGGTGCACACTGGGGAGCAGCAACAGCAGGTTGTTAATGCTTCATGCAAGCAGGAATTGCTAATCATCTTTAAAAGTTAACAGATCACAGTCCAGTACGGTTCTGGAGGAAATATCTCCTGTCATCCTTTGCTCTTGCTTGTTTATCAGTGTCCCCAGTCAGCAGATTGCTCAGAGCTTGTTTTCCTACACATATGGAAGAGGTCAAGCCACCCTGGCTGTCTGGCTTGCATATGTTTTGTAATTGAAGCCATATGCAGATCAGGCCATCCTTAATACTGCAATAAAACATTGGAAACAATAATCCTTGGGACGTGGAAAGGAGCCACAAAGCACCCGAACCCCCTTCATCCTACTGGGTCTGGCTTTTGTGCCCATCGAAAAAGGAAATGCTGCCACAGCTTGATTTCCCCACTGGTATGTTCCTGGGAGTTGACACTGGAGATGTTAAACGTGCCCAGATGTCATCTTGGCACAGGCCAAACGCTGAGTGGATCCTGCAATGCACCCACCACTTTGTCAGCAGGCTTCTGAGAAGGTTATTATGCTCATGAGAAGGTTTTATTTCCTGCTGCTGGAATATTNAAAAAAAAAAAAAAAAAAAAAGAGAGAGAGAGAGTATTAAATGCCTTTAGAAACAAAGAAATTTTAAAAATGCAGATCTACTTCCAGGGATTTTAGATCTAAACTCTTGGTGAAGTCAGAGCTGAGCAGAAAATGTGAATTAGAAGCAGAGTGGGAGAGCAGGCAGGAGCAGGTCCAAGGGACGCTGTTGAGGTGTACAATAAAAGCAGGAAAAGCATTCTCCCAGAGGAACTAAATCTCAGGTTTGGATCTATCTCTCATGTTTCTGAATCTGATGGTTCACCACCTCTGCAGAAATAACTATTGATGGTTCAGATATGTAAATAATCATTTATTACATTTTACAACTGAGATGAGGTACAAGCTCTCCTCTCTTCTCTTAAAATTTTCCTTTCTTAAAGCTTTGGCGAGAATGGACACTAAATAGCCAAACAGCTGGGTTGATTTTTAGGTGTTTAGATTATTTACAAACAGAATAAAATTCAAGGACTTGCTGAATGAATAATCTAAAACTCTGGAAAATATAAGGAGGTTTCATATGTTAATTAGAATTTCTTCAAGGGGGAGGGAAGAAAGGAAAACAACCAAAACATACACAGGAAAAATGTAAATAAGGCATTCCTTGGGCATGGTCAGCAGACTGAGTGGCATGAACTTTAAAAGTATATGCACTTCCTTTATCCTTCATGCCATTATGGCAGTGAGGAGTCTACATAACTAAATAGCAGATCCCACATTTTTACAGAACTTACCCAAAAATGACATTTGTGACGTGTCACGATGTGCCGGATCTCATTGTGCAACCATGTAGGGCAGTGAGAGAGAACTTTAAGAAGCATTTGCAGAATTTGCACAGCCATCACACAAATACCTCTGTCAGGCTGCTCAGTGGATTTGATTGGTTTAGTTCTGTAGAACATTTTTAAAGTCTATTCCGTGTGTGATGAGTTTGTTTCCTCACACGTTTCTGTGGTTTAGGCACTTGTCCCACAGCAGCAGCTCCTCTCTCTCTCTCCCCCTCTATCCCTGTGCAGCCCTCCATAACCAAACCAGGGAGATGTTCCAGTTTAGTCAAGCTCAGCCAATTAGGGGGAGTATTTGTTTATTCCACAATTGTAATCATGGTGCTTCATTAGGATTAAGCAGACCAAGGAGGCTTTGTGCAGTTTGCTCAGAGATCTGTGGCAAGAGCTGCCAGGTAAAAGCTCCTTACAAAATGCTTAGGCAGGAGATCAGGGATCCTGTTAATTCCTGCTCATCTTAATCAGCCCAAGGCAGGAACTGGTGCATTGTGCAGCTTTAGGCTGGCCTAGAGTGGGGCAAGACTTACATAACCTGAGGTCCTTGAACAATAAATCTGCGTCTCCACCTCTGACCTCATCTGCTGCTTTGCTCTCACCAGGAGCCCAGTCATCTGATGCTGAAGTCTGAAACACAAAGTCAACAATTTATTTGGAAACCTCACTCTGAAAAAAATACCTGCTTCAATGGTTGGCGTTACAATCCTTTTGAGTCCAATTTTTAAGGAAAGACTATTAAGTTCTAGTTCTTATCTGAAATAAAAATCACTTTTATTAAAAATAAAAAAACTTTCCAGGGCACCTTAATTATGCTTGTTGAGATAGATAGATAGATAGATAGATAGATAGATAGATAGATAGATAGATAGATAGATAGATAGATAGATAGATAGAGATATCTTGATATAAATCTACATCTCTATATATCTCAATTGCAATGCAAATGCTAAAGATTCTGAAGGTGAAAAAAATATAATGCAGATCTTAATTTTTTAAACAGGTTAAAATATTTAATCTTATTTCTAGATCTACTTAATTTATCTATTTACAAGATAATAGGAAGGTGTATGGAGGGCTTAGAAGCACCGTGACAAGTTCCAAATTATAGACTCAGGAGACAAAGAACTGTGACACAATTTGCTCCAGCAAGGTGGGATAATTATAATGGAAGGGAGAACAAGGGGGAGGAAAGCTGCACATAAAAAAGCATCGAGGTGTTTCAAATAATAGACTCTAATTTATATTATGATGTTGCATATTTGCATAATATTACCATAGTTATTAATGGACTCCATACTTTTATTTTGATGAAATGTCACGTTCTGTGCACATAAACTGTGCTATGATACTGCAGTTTAACTGAAATGATAGGCAAATGTTGTTAAAGAGAGGCAGAAGAATTTGGTTTATTATATATTTATTATATGTTATTATGCTAATTTACTGATTTAGAAGGAGAAAAGCTTTTAAAGAAAAAACTGAACCAAATTTGGCCATATTTTACTGGAGCTGCGTTCCCCAGCCATGAATGGAAATTATTTTCCTAATGCATTTATGGTTTTCAAAACAACAGTGCTAGGATTTTATATATACATATAAAATACATAAATTATTGAATATGTCAGAGTATAAACCGTGTGAAGTACATCTAACACGTTCTCCTTAAAAAACTTGATAGTTTCTTTGATTTATCGTAACTTTTTATCAAGTGATGTCATAACTTGCATCTGATTATAATAATTGTCCCTTTTTTACCATTCAGGAGATTTCAAGCTTTAGGTTCCAGTCTCTAGACTGGAACTTTTGCACAGATTCATAGGATCCCTAATGAAAAATGTATTTAACCTTCTTCAAACTGCTATTCAGATAAAGGATGATCAGCCTGTAAATTCTTTTTCAAGAGCAAAACCAGACACACCTGGTGGAAATCACTGCCTCACCCACTTGGACTTTATGCCATTTCAATATCTTCAGTTTGAAGTTGCATCATAAAAACATCACCACAAAATTTTAGTGAAATCAAAGAAATGCTTACAGAGACAAGTTTTTCAGAATCAGGTTTCCACTGTTTCAAAGGCTCCTAACCTTTAAAAACATCCCTTCAGAAAGGAAATCTGAAAGAAAAAAATGTGTTTTGGCAGTTTTCATTCTATGTATGTGTCAGAAGTATTTATGCTAAAATCAGTGTATGCTTAATCGCGACTTTTGCTTTTATTATCAAACAGGGCTGTGTTTGCCTGGTTTTAAGAGCTGGCTCCATTCTGTCCCAAAACCTCTGATTTTCTGGAAAAGCTGGAGCAGCAGCCAGAGCCCCGACACAGCAGGGAGGTGCAGGGTCCCATCTGGCACTCTGTGTTTTCCCAGAGGAGAATCCCAGAGCTCCTCTGGGGATTTTTCCCAAGTGGTCTGAGGGTTGTGATTGAGCCCCAGGTGGGACAGGGGTGGCACCTCCAGGCCCTGGGGACCAGGAGCAGCCTGGAGGGGACCAGGGAGGGGAGCAGAGCATCCCCATGGAGCTGCTGAGGTGCTTCACACCCAAAATAAATCAATTTATGGGTGATCTGAGAATGGGTTCAAAACCAGGCTGAGCTAGGGAAGAGGTTCCTGGAGGTGGAGCTTTTACATTCCCAATAATTTAGAGCATTCTTAAAGTTTTTGTATGAAACATAGAACTGGGACTGCAGCTCAATATTTAGGTTGTGGTGTTTTAAATGCCTTGAATGTGGCAAATTCCTTGTAAGGTGCTTGAATTTCAGTCAGCGTGGTTTTCTTTCACCTCCTCAGTCAAGTCTCCTGCTTTGCCTTTTTAATTTTTCTTCTATATTGAGTGAAAATTGTAACAATCTCAAAGTATCACCTACAGGAAAAGCTGTGTATGCACCCATGTGTTTATATATTAACACATATATTTATATATATATATTACACTGACTACTCACACCAATGACAACATGAAGAAAAATCACTATAATTAAAAAGAAATCTGTTTTTAAGGTAAGTTAAAGTCATTACTTGTGCAGTATAAACTCTTTAGCTAAAATTACATCCTGTGCCTATTAAATTTCGATGTGCAGACATTATTTCTATCTCTGTATGTCACATTACAGCAAGACAACTTCATTATAGCCCTACATGTAAGAAAAAATGCTGGGGGGGATTCCAAGAAAGAACTGAACTCTTCATACTTGTAGTTCATGTAGGTATTTCATACTTGGGTTTCGATCTTTGGGTGCTGGTGTTTACGAAAAACTGATTAGCACTCGGCGCCTTTTTCCCCCATTATATTCATTATTTTTTATCTTGATGTTGGCTACAATAATTTGGCTTATTTTATTTTAGTAGCTAAAAGTCTTCCGGATTGCTTTATTAGCATAAAATCCTCCTGAGTGATGTTATTGCTTACCTGCAGTACGGAAAGGAGAACACCTGAAGCCATAGCTGAAGATTTTTTTTCGTTCCACTCCTTTGAATATGTAAAAAGTTCAGATCATATACTGTCAGTGGGTACAGAATTTGCTCAATTATTTAAAAATGGAACTTCAAATCAGCATATACAAAACAGGCAGAGTTTTTAGCTGGGATTGTGACACAGGCACAGGGCAGGAAGGTTCGTGAGGAACGTGCATTCAGCTGTTTCTGCACTTTGGGTTTATGACATTAAAAAGAGTAAATATCTGTTTGGAGGCAGATTTCCTATATTTTGGTTTCCAAAATTCCAATTTTAACTATAGGGAGTATCCAAAAACTTTTCTCCTATGCTGTATCTTCCCTGCACTCGGAAAACAAGAGTCTGCTTCAGGTTGCTCAGAAAAAAAAATGGCATTTTCTCCTGTCACCTGAATTCTACTGTTTCTGACAACAGGCACCTGTTTTCTGTGCTTCAGAAAACCTGATCGAGTGTGAAAGCCCTGGGGGGGATCTGTTCCCTCACCACCTCCAATAACCCCAGCCACCAGCACAGCAGCTCAGACCCAACAGGAGAGGGGAACTAGGACAGAGAATCTGGAAATGGGAGAATCAGAGGGGAAATGGCTGAATTTAGGAGCTGTGTTCTGCAGGCAGCCAGCAGACTTATCCCTCCACCCAAATCAGCTGCGCACCTCACTAAGAAGTGTCACTGCAAGCACAGCTTCATCCTGCAGTTTTGCTAATGATATTCTCCCATAATGAGCTTGTCTGCCTCTGATCTCCCACTTGTGTTTAATTTCTGCCTCCTGAAATCCTTCTTCCCAGCTCCTGTCATGGAATGGGGCGTCAGGAATTGCTGAGCTCCAGCCTGAAACACGGGATCAGTCGCTGAACAAATCAGATAATCTGTGTATCTCTTTTGAGTGGGTGCAGGTAATAATGCTGTCAGTGCAGACACAGAAATTCTTACTGTTTGATCTGTGCTTTTATATGAAATAACTTACATATTTAACAGGTTTTCCTGTCATCTCTTTCTGTGCTCAAGGTGTGCTGTTGCTTTGGCACTTTCTGCAATGTTCCTGTCCAGGTCCCTTTTTCTCAAATGGAGCCTTGGTGACTTTAGGCAACATTCTATTCTCATTGAGCAGATTCCTGATCCAAATTTAAAGATCATTTGACAAATTATGTGGCTGTGTGGTTCTAGACAGGCAACATCTGGGGTAATTTTGGCAGTCAGGATTAATTCTCTAAACTTGTATATCTATTACTCAAATTGAGTAATTTGATGATGGAACAACGTGAAGCATCATGAAACAAAACCAGGGAATGGAGCAACCCTTTCTTCTTTAATTTTTCCCTGCTCTTGGGATGAAAAATAATCCTTCCTATGCTAATGGCACCTTCTTGTCCCTTTTAGAGGCTTCCTATTTTATTTTTCTGTCTTTTTCTTTAAACCAGAAATTATATCTAGGGCTTAGAGTGCAAAAAAGGAATCACCTGGATCTCCTGCCAGGAGACAGAATTTCCAAGGCTCAGGAGCATCATTTTCATGGCGTGGCTCACAAGAGCAGCACATATTTAACACAGGAGGAGCAGAATGTGTGGCTGCGAAGGCTGAAGTCTGGCCTGGCAGCTGTGATAATGATTTAGTCTGGCAGCTCTGAGACTCAGTTTCACCATGGACATGAGGTGCCTACAGAAATTAGAGATCTGGATACTGGCAGTGCCATCCACAAGGCTCTTCACCTGCTCAATCGTTGCCAGAAACTACAATTCTTTGTTTTCAAACATGCCCATTGAATTACAATTGATGCAATTTAAATTTGTGGGGTGCCCACTGCCTGGTTCTTTTCTCCCCTGGAACAGTCTCCTCCGTTCCCCATCACTTTGGTTGCTGACTCTGGAAGCCCAAAAGAAGCCACAACTTCCTTCAGTCCTCTCCTAATATGCTGCCACAGTGGGGTTTGGTGACATCAGAGCATCAGGATGCAGGGATACTCTCAACGTTTATTTGTAAGCACATTTTTCCCATCTGGTAGTTGATTACAGTTGTTTGATTTAAAAATTAAAACCTTGAATTTAGTCACGCTTAAATCTAGAACAATCCAATGTCTCTGTCTCCTACAAAGGCATTGATTTGCTGTCATTTTCATAATAGTTTTATCTGTTCCCCTTTATTGTGCCCCACTCAGTCTCAGGTAAACCACTAACTTGCGTCAGCACTCTGACTGTGCTGAAAAATTTCCTTTCATCCTCTGATTATCTTTATGGATGCATTTTATCTACGTTCTGCTGTATTTTAAATTTTGTATTGACACTAATTGAGGTTGTCATTGGCGTGTAAGCAATAAACTTCAAGATAAAGGAAAGAACTTGTTCACTAGGTGGATTTCCTCACACACATTTCCTGCTCAGTCCTCTGTGTTTTCCAGTGACTGGAGAAGATCTCTCTGGCTGATTACACTTGCTGGGATCTAAAATACCCTCTGGTATTTATAGATTCGGTGATCAAACCATGTCCTTTCCTGCTTAATTCCTCTTAAAAGCAAAGTGACATGTTTCCAGAGCTTTTATGCAATGAGAAGTTAATGGGAGAGGGTTTTTTCCTGCTTCTTTCCATGGGAATAAGCAACCAGGAGGATCTAGTTTATCATCCTTGTAATGTGTTGCTGAGTGTGCAGAATGAAACCTGTTCTGAGGGGAAACCAGGCCCTGCCCAGCTGGTTGGGAGCTGGAAAAGGCATCCCAGTGCATCCACTTAGTCATCATCTTGGCAGGAGTGGAGGCCGAGAGGAAAACAGAGCAGGGGAGGGAATTCCTTCTGCGCTTCAATAAAAGATTAGATGTGGTATTAAACAGATGACACACTAATATCACATACACCTTGCTCTTTAAACTTTTCCAAAAGAGAATGACTTTCTTTGGTGACACTGTTGCTAACTGTGCTGCATTTGTTCTGGGAAAAAAAGTTGGAGAGAGTTTTTTTGTAATCTGTGGCAATTTGGTCTTGAACTGGATGGTCTGGCCCCTGCCATGATGTTTTAGCTGTGATACTGGCCTAACAGTGAAAGTAGTTATCTCCCTGGTATTTAAATCTAATTCTTTGAAGTCAGCTAAGGTAGCAAAGTATTTAATTTCTTGTAGATTTCCCTGCAAGCTGGAGGCAAGGCCTTGATTTATTTCTCGGAGTGAACTTTGACAGGGAGAATGGCTGGCAGGGAAGGCACTGTCCCCAGTGCCAGCTGTCAGAGCTCCAAACCACTTCACCAAGTGTTTGTTTGTGTTTTGTTTGCTTTCCATACAACCCCAGTTTATACTCTTGTTATTGGTCAGTGTATTTCTCTTTTCTGGAGTTGAAAATTATTATTTCTAGTATGAATACCCATGTTAGCATAATTTCCATTTTTTATTCTCTGCTTTGAGGAAGAAGTTTAGGCCAAAATATTAATTTGTGATATTCATGATCAGTTGTCCTCTAATACAACCACAGTTGAAATTAACAGTGGACAATCAATTCAGACTGAGAGTTGATTTTGTTTAAATGCTCATTAAATTCTTTCATGTCCTACATCCTGTGGGGGCTGCAAGAAATCTGGGTTCGGTTCAGTGTGCTTGAGACTTTCTGTGTGAATTTGAATTATTTAATGGATTTGAACTATCTTTGTGTTTGTTATCTGATTCTAAGTGGGGAATAGGCCTGGTGATAAAAGGACAGAGACATGGATGAAGGAATGTGGATGAAGGGAAAAGGGACTTGTGTTTGAAAACCTTCAGTTGGAGTCAACCCTTCTCCCGCCATCAGAGCTAGAACAATAGACAAAAATATACTCAGAACTCTTAAATATGAAACCTTGTCACTGGCTGGAGTCTCTGAGCCATGAGCAGCTGTTCCCACACGTTCTCTGCTCAGACTCTTCCCTCTTCCCAGCCGTGGGGAGCAGGAGCCTTTGCACTGACCTGGTTTGATGTTCCGTGTCCCAGCCCACATAGGACAGCTACTCTCCAGCAGCAGCAGGGTTCAGGAGAGGCTGTTCTGTGAAAGCCTCTCAGCAAGGCTGTGTTCCACTTTATTTCTGATTCACAGGGCAGGGGAAGGGGGTGTTCTGCTCAGGTGAAGGAATTCCAGGTGCTGGAATCTGGTGCAGTGGCACTGCTGCAGACCGAGGTGACAGACACCCGTGGGCCACAGCAGAGAGGGGACACTGCACTCCCTCAGCTGCACTTCCTGAGAATGGGACAGGCCTTGAGACTCAGCACGTGGGATCCTTTTTCTCTTTCCCCCAGGGATGTGGCTGAACCCACGTGAGCTGTGTTGGACTGTGAGTGCTGGTGGCAGCAGAGGCTGTGTCCCAACCCAAATATTCCTGTTCCATCTCAACCCACAACCATCCCCTCAGCCAAAGCAACTCAGGACGTTTCTCCTCACGGTTTTGTCCACGTAGCTGACCACATACTCTACCAATCTTCTTCTTTCCCTCAGAATTATGGTCTGGAGACTGAAAACCTGAGAACTCTGTCTCACAAGCTGAACGCCTCGGCCAAAAACCTTCAGAACTTTATAACGGGTAGGAGGAGGAGCGGCCATTACGATGGCAGGGCCTCCAGACGGCTGCCAAATGATTTTCTTACCTCTGTAGTTGACCTGATTGGTGCTGCCAAGAACTTACTTGCCTGGCTGGACAGGTAATTAACTGTTCCTCAATCCCTTGTGCATGAGAATATTTCTTTGGGGAGTTCTGTATTTGTTCTTTCTTTGCCTCTTGTGCTCTTTTAGTCTAACATTAAAATGGCGGGTCTGGAATTCTAGCTCCAAATTTTTAGAAATTTGTGTAATATTGGAAGCGAAATTTAGTACCCTTCTCTGTCAGGAGAGTGTTAAAACTTTCTCTAGATAACTTTTGAGATTCTTTCAGTTGGATTTTATGTGGAATGAATATTTCTGTGCTATTCTCACTGCCACGGCTGGTAATATCATCAGATATTTCAGCATGAAGGGCAAGGAAGGAAAGTTTGTGGAGTCTGAGCTGTCTTTCAGCCATCAAAAAGACACGGAAAAGCTGGAGTTGAGCAAATCAGTTAAGAATGTTCAAAATAAGTTATAGTACTTAGTCTGAAAATTAAGTGTTCTTGTTTATCAGGAGTAGGCTGGATGTGTTAGGTAGAGTTGTGTTGGTTAATGCTGAACAACCAGCCACTGGTGTTCTACATTTATGAACTGAGAATTTGATTAAAAGTATCTCTGTGGCAAGACAGAAACCAAAACATAAACCAGCATTTTTCTTGTTTGGAAAAACCAAACATTGGCTTGTTTTTTTTCTTTGTAGTTACAGTAGCGAATAGCTTTATCTAGAATCTGAATGCTCTGGAATGTATAAATGGCACCTTAGAAATCACAGTGAGAGTGAATCACCCTCCTCTACAGGATTTGTATAATCCTGGTGACATCTTCCTAACCTAATGCCAGCAGTTATATTCTCTCAGGCTATGACCTTGTCAGTTCTTATAAATTCAAACGGGGTCAGATTCAGCCAGAATTTGGAAAGCCTGAAGAGAATCTGGGTGTGCAGGAAGCTGTGACTAAGTAAGCATCGCTGTGCCCTCTGAATTAAGGTGCCGATTGCTGCTGAGCAGTGATGTCACACCACAAATGCCATCTTTTTAATAAGCAGTACAAAGAAAATATGGGCTGCTCATGGTTATTTGTAAGCTCCCATTTCTACTCTCCACAAGAACGAGAACTCCTGATGTTCTGGCCAAAATCCAGTTTACATCCTGCCTGCATTTTTTCTTGTTTCAAAGGTGAACATTACAAAAGTTGCTGCTGGAGACTAAAATGATTTGGCATTTCTGTGTTGTAGAACTGATCCTTGAATTACATATATCTGCCTGTAGTGTAAATTGTAGTCCCTAATGCTGCATAAACCTGTTCTTTCTCTGCCCCAGGTCTCCGTTTGTCAGCGTGACAGAATATTCACTGCTGAAAAACAACATTGTTCAACTGTGCCTGGAACTAACAACCATTGTGCAACAGGTAGGAGTGGCTCTCTGATCTGAGTCCTTTCACATCACTGCTTAAAAACTGCAATAGTAAAAATATCTACAGCTTTAACTTCGCTGAAATGTTGTTACAGCGTTACCTCTCTGTTCTTTCTATACTCTTATTTTTTGGGAGGCACAGGAAGGTTTTTGGACTTTGGGAATCCTCCTGGATTGATCGAAGGATGGTGTGAAGTTAAAAATAATCGACTTTGTTCTAGGGTGGACAATTTCATGTCAGGTGATTTACCACCATGCAGGTGTTAAACAGAAGAATAAAGCCACAGTGGAAAGCAGCTTTAACTACAGCTAACAGGTTATTCCAGACTAAAATATGAATGATCCAAAATGTTTTGTGGACAAGTTCTTAAAATACATACAAATACATCCAGAACCTGCTGTGTGGTTTCTTCACTGAAAAGAGAGCCAGTAGCAAGGAAGTTTTTTAGGAATGAACACGAAATATTCATAACATCAAAACAACTAACTACAGAACAGATAATGGTAGCAGTGTTATCTTCACTGACACTCATTAGTTAATTGCAATGTGGTACAGTCCTCAGGAACATAAAAATAATCTATCTGGTCTTTAGTTCTATATAACATTGAATTAAAGAATGTCCTGGGTTGGGAGGGACCCACCAGAATCATCAAGTCCAGGTCCTGACCCTGGATAGACACCCTAAAAATCCCATCCTCTGCTTGAGACCATTGTCCAAACACTCCTTGAAGTCAGGCTTGGAGCTGTGACCCCTATAACAACATAATAAAATAATAATATAATATTATAATATAATAATATAGCAATATAATAATAACATATTAATAATTTCATAATATAATAGTCTTTGGCAGTATCACCCCCTGAAGTAAGATAAGTGACAAACATGTACTGACAGACTGAGGATGAATTAGTTTTACAAATATTTACAATGAGCCACTCCCCTTGTGAGCAGATAAAATATAGAGACAGAAGAGTGTCACTGGAATATGTGGAGAGGTCGGAGAACAGGCTTGGAAAGTAAAAAAAGGAGAAAGATGAAAGGGTAGAAGGGGGAAAGAAAGAAGAAAGCTTAGCCTAAGCTCCAGTTTTGCAGGGACTTTAGGCTGGGTCTGTCTCCAATACAGAGGACTCCCCTGCCTGCCTCTGTCCTGTGCTGCCACAGATTTCCATGCACCTACCCAGCAGACCAATCACAGAACTCAATTTCAAATGCTTTTTGGAGCAGTAGTGGAGTAGTAGTTTTGAAAACTCGTTTTTCTCCTCCACTTCAATTTTATTTCAGTTCTTGGAGCAAAAGAACTAAGGCTAATAAATATGTCATTGTATTTTACACTATTATCCTTAATTTATAATATTCAGCTTTATTCCTTCTGGAAATTTTGTCCTTTATGCATTTTTGCAGCAGGAAACAAAGACTCTTTTTCACTTTTTTTTAGCTTAGAAATTCCTATGTTGGCATTTAATTATTTATGTATCTTTATTAAGCTTTCTCTTACAAGGTGCTTATAGCACTAGGCTATTTTTGATTTACAGACTAAGCAAAATGAACTTCTCTACAGTATAAAAAGTCCAGATTCTGATTCTGTCCTTCAGCTGATACTGCACTTTTTTTGTGTGAGTTTGATTTTTCCCTGTGGTCCAGGTGAAAATAGAGTAATTTTGAACTACTGTCTCCACTTCTGTCGTTCATGTCCCAGCTTTTGGCAGATGAAATTCTGTTCTCCTCTGCCAGCAATAGTTTGGTTCTTTTATTTTTTTCCAGTTCTTCAGCTCCAGTCCCAGAGCTGTCCTCCTTTTGACAACTTAAAAACAATCTTTTAGCATAAACTCCAAGTCATTCCAAGTTGAAAAGCGCTTAGTTAGTTAGTTCTTCAGGTTACAAATCAAGTTTTGTCTTTTCTTTATCTTATTGTCAGATCTGGCTTTTTTCGATGGTTGATTATTAAGATCTTTTTATGTTATATTAAACTTAGCACCAGAAAGAGCAGATAAAACCAAATCAGTCATAGAAAGACAGCTTTGGTGTCACTAAATCTGAGGAAAATTGACCTTAATGTGTGAAAGCAGAAATGTCTCACCTAAAGCAGAACTGCAGGCTCAGCTGTAGGCTGGAATATGAATTGAAAGGCGTAGCTAATAGAAACCTGGGTCTCAGATCCTTTCAGATACTCCCTTGTTTTGTGAATTATATACATTTTAAATACCTCATTCAGCCAGCGTGAAAGTAGCAGTCAAATGGTACAGATTTGGCGCATTAAAGTGAGGAATGTCTTTGACATTTTGTGCAAATTTGACACGTTTTGTGTGCACAACTTGCAGCTGCCACTCCAGGTGAATTTTCTTAACAGGGGACATTACCCCCTAACCTTAGTTTAATATAGAAAGTGCTTATGAATCTCCATGCCTGCATGTCCTGTGTGATCTGAGTGACATAAACTTAGATCAAATTTATTTCAATGTCTTATTTTTATTTACATACCATGCAAATGCTATGATGAATAGTCACTTATTTAACTTTAAACAACATCTGCTCATGCTGGTTAAAATAAACCCTCATTCTCTAATTTTAGAGTTTTACAGCTGTCCATTTCTGGTTGGAAATGTACTTTGTTCTGCTCAGTTTTTTTTTTAACCCTTTTGATCACCTTCACTAAATTACTTTAAAAGGATTATGTCATGCACAAAGCTGCAGAAACATCCTGATTTTGAGGTGCAATGTCCCATCAAAATGTGTGTTAATAATAATATGCAAAAAAAGCACTTCAGAACAGGGTGTTGGGATGTTTGACCTCTCTTGACTTCACTTTGAGTTACAACTCAGTTTCAAGGTGCACTCACTTTCCTGCCTGCTCTGAAATGGAATCCACCAGAGTAACTGAACTAAATTTAGGTTTGGTCATGCTTTAGCACCAAGGCTGCCCTGAAGGAAAGACAACAGGAGGAAATGGGGAAGAATAGATTTGGATTTTTGTTCAGAAAATGCAGCCATTGGTTAATTTTTCATTGCATAGGAAGAGTTCCCCAGTCCTAGTGACAGCTGGGATTCTAATTTTCCCTCATTATGTCAAAGATGTTTAAATCTGAGGTAGATGCTTTTGATACTCTCATTGACCTGCAAGAACAAACTTTCAACAAAACCTGTCTGTGTCTTACCAAAGGATGTCAGCACAACTCAACTTTTTCCAACAAAAGCCAAACAAAATTTTGCTTGTTGTCCCCTTTATTACTGTCTAATTAACCTCACTGAGATAAATTCAGACACCTTGTAATGGATTTCTGCCCTATTTTTAGCCAAATACTGTGTTTAAGATGAAGCATGGCTTTTCTGTTTTTTTTTTTTTAAAGCCATCTAATTTGTGCTGCAAACTAGAAGAATTGTTGTTCCTTAGTAACTTTTGTACCTGGTGTAAATTTTAAATTAGCCTCCCCTGAGAAGGTGGTTGGACCAGATAACCTCCAGAGGCCCCTGAATTATCCTGTGATTCAGCAGCTGCCATCCAAAACCTGGGTGTTATTTTCAGTTTGAACTTTGCAGACTTCAGGTCTCAGCACCCTTCCCCCCCCCCATCTTTGCTTGCATTTGCTCAAGAACATTTCATCAAACATCTGTTCACTCTCCTCTAAAAATACACTCTGATCAAGTCTCTACCTTCAGATCAAGGAAAAATTGGTCAGTTCTGTGCATTTGCCATTGTACGTTTGCCTAATTCCAGAGTGATCTCTTTCTTTTGAATGTCTGAATTGCAGAAGTATTTCATTTTATGCATGCCAGCAGTGTATTTTGAAATACCACTTTGTCATATCCACCACTCGAAGACTGCTGTAGAACTTTCCTGTGGTTTTGGGGTGGGAAATGCTCCTTTGTAAGGTTTCAGTTTCTTTTCGGTAGTTGACTTAGCTCATGCTGTTTTATAGAACTAAGTTAATGAACTAAATATTTTACCTTTTATTATGTATTAGTTAACTGTCCTCAAGAACTTGCTGTAAAACATTCTTTATGGTATCTGCAAATTTTTGGTGATGCTTGCATTTTTTCCTTTTTTTGGAATTAGAAATTGCAATTTTGACTAGAGCACAAGTGAGCACAAGTCCCACTGACCTTTTCTCTTTATGAATATGCAGAGGAGCAGTTTCACTTTATCAGAGACAAAGGTGTGCTGCACCTTTCAATTTTTGATGTTCAGGACATTGCAGTCCTTGCCTGTTTTGCAACGCTGCTGCTGTGACTGGTTTTGTAATTCCTGGGGTTTATCCTTTTACAAAGGGGAAAGAGAACAAAGCTACTAATTTAAAGGTTATTTTAAACTCTAAGAACAAATATTTTTATCATGTCATCTTGCTGCTGGAGAATGTAAAAAGAATGTGACTGTAACTATTATTTATTTTCTAAGAAAAATAGATCAACATCCTATAAATGGTAGTCCTGGAAGATTATTTTTTTAATGAGATCCCTAGCGCATTGCTATGTATCAGAGAAAAAATAAATCAGAAGAATATTGTGACCTACATATCTTAATATTTTAGTATTACACTGTAAGTGCTTTTAACCTCTCAGTTAAACTAGTCTGATGTATTTAAAAAAAAGTCAATAGGCATCTATTTTGGAAGGAATCCCAAAGCCATTAACATTTTTCATGCTAATGTAATCTTGAATGTGCAACATAAGTACAGCTAACATTAATTCTGCTCTACAAAACAGTAAAATTTCAGTTTTACTGTACATAAGACTTCTACTCTTTGACCTGAAGTAATTAAGTTTGTTCAGAGGGAGGTTCATATTGTATTTCTAGCATAGAAATTAAAGGAATAATTTAGACAGGAACATTAGCTCTGAAGCCCTGCTGTGATAATTTTGTTCTCTTGGTACACGGAGGGTTAAAAGGAGATGATGGATGAGCTGTTTGAAGTGTGCAAAACTTATAGGAAAAACCGCCTTGGGCATTGCCAGCCAAACTGACTAATTGAATTCCTTTTTGTGCTCTAGAAAATAACAGTATGAACACAGAGGAAACATCAAAGGGATACTTGACCATGAAATGCTAATATAAATTCTTCTGTGTTGCTTGGTGCTCCCAATCTTCTGATTCCGACTTTCTTATTCTGTAGCAATATTCTTTAAACTGTAGTCACTAAGAAATTAATTTCTCCATGGGATCAGCAATCCTCCAAAATAAATATTGGCCTTCAGAGCTGAGGGAGGGGCAGTTCCTTGGGCTGAGGGTTTGGAGCAGCTGCCTCAGAGGGGCTCGGGGAAAAAATCCTTGAAGGGCCCCCCAAGACACAAGGTTTGGGAGCTGGATGGGAACAGCCAAGGGTTTGGGCCGCTGGAAAAGGGGAGCAGAGAACTCCAGAGGGTTTCCCAGCCCAAACTGAGTGTTCAGACCATAGGGAATGAGAGGGTTGGAATTGTTTCGTGGGGGATCTGAAGCAATTAACCCTTATTGCTAATATATGAAGATCCAGTAAAAAGAGGAAATATTGAGAACTACAGGGAATCTTAAGCTGCTTGAAGGGATATTGCAGAATATTCTGAGTTGGAAGTGACCCACATAAGTCCAACCCTTAAGCCCATACAGGGATAAAACCCTCAGCCTTGGGGTTGCCATCACCAGGCTCCGACTAGCTGAGGGAATCTTAAGTTACCTGAAGGGACCTCTCAGGTATTATCAGCAAGTTAAATTTTACTTGAGAGCTCATTCAAGGAAAGAATACTAAATGAAGAGGACAGGTTTTTAAATTATCCTGTATCTTGATCAGGAGAAAACCTTTTCCAATGTGGAGTAGCACTTGGAGAAAGATTCAAGGATTTCCCCCTACAAAAAGGGGAGAAGGAGCCTGGCTGGGGGCTGAGGGAACTGAGACTTGGGGGCACCCTGTTCTAATCTCACTCTGCTTGGAAGAGATATTTTCTATATTTCCCTTTTTATTTTATGTTTTAGCAGAATATAACCTAAGATTTGGAGTGGCAAGAGGAGGTGAGGCAGAGCTGCAGGGGATGGTTCAAACCCCTTTGCCATGGTTATGTCCCAGTTTCCAGAGGGTCACACTGGGGGAACTTTCAAACATTAATAAGTAATAGAGGCAGGAGAACCCTTTTAGCAATTTGTATGGTTTGTTTCATGGAAGAAAAACAACATTTTAACCCCTGTAATAGCACTAAAGAAAAAAAACAAGGTACGGTGACACTGAAATTATGGAGTGTAAGACTGATTATTCTTTAAATGGTAACTAAAATGGGAAAATGACTGCTCCAAAAGCAGCAGTTCTTAAGGTTCATCAGGAATATGTAAGAGATTGTTAACTGCACAAACCCTTCTTTCATTTCTCAATAGGAAATTTAATGTGATATTAATTTAATAAGTTTTGTTCTGTTTTACCACAGGATTGTACGGTGTATGAAACAGAAAATAAAATTCTTCATGTGGTAAGTAATTCTGCTTTGGTATTTTCTGTTTTTACCCCAGACACATAAATGATTTTTTCAAAAAATAAGGCTGCTATAGAAAAATAAAATTCCTTGCCCTTTGGCAAAATTTCTGATGAATTATATCAGTTGCTAAAAATTAAAGTTTCCTGCTGTAATGCTCTGTGTTATAGCCACAGTTAATTACAAATACAAAATTATTGTTCTATTGTGCAGGTTTAAAAGCTGCACAATATTCTGTGCAGTTAATATTCCTACCAGGATGGCTGGTCAGATCCATAGACCTGTACCACTGGTTGTCAGACTGAGTAATTTGTGCCTTCAGAACCCAAAAAACTCTGATGACAAAGCGGAACAGAAGAATCTTATTCAAGATTATTGATTAGATATTGGCCTTTGAGTTCAAATACTTTATATTTTCCTGGTGCCAGCACTGAAAACCTGTACTGACACTGAGATAGAGTTAAAGCCCATGGTGAAAGGGAACTCTCAAAGGATTTACAAGTTCAGATAAGCTTTTGACAAGCTCTGCCCAAGTGCCTGACTCTTTTTTTTTCTTCTTTATTTTAAAGCCTTTTGCACATACTCTGCTTCCAGCGGGGATTAAAATCTGTCATAAAACATTGATGTGCTGTTAAATTTAGAAAGCGTGCAGTGACTTTCAGAGGAAAAAAAAAAAAAGAGCTTACTATTGCAAACCTGGGTATGAATAGAACTTTAAAAAGCACCTGATACCTTCTGGGATTTGGGGTGTGTACACACACACACATATTTTTATATTTATATATATATATATATATATATGTATGTATGTATGTATATATGCATATATATGTATATGTGTATATATATGTGTGTGTATGTATATATATATTTATTTTTTTTTTACACCTTTTAGCCCACAGTTCTAGCTGTGGCAGGGATACCTTCCAAAGACCAGGCTGATTTGATTGGAAACTTCTTTGTTGTTTATTTTACTAAAAAAAAAAGAGTATTTTTCATGAGGCAACTCTAAGGTTGAAGCATTACAGTAGAAAGTGTTGTTCTCTCTGGGATTTAGTCTGCACCTAATCTGGGCAAATGCTCTCAAATTTTGAGGCATAAAGAGGTTTTCAGTAGGAAATTATGGTGATACCTTGACATGCCAGTGATTCAAAAGCCAGATAAAGAATGTACTCACACACAGGGGCACCCACTACACTGGAGATTTTTTTGAGTTTCTCCATCTCTGCTGGGAGAAGATGAAACCCAAATTCTGCTCAGGGGTTCTGGCCCTGAGCTGTAACTGCTTGAAATATTTGTGGAAATGGTGACCTTTATCTGCAGTCACACACACCTCAGTGGGATGCTTTGCATCTTGCAGCTGATACAAAATCCAGATGCCACAGCCAGGGTTCCCGAGCTGTCCTTGGATTTCCAGATGAGTAACTGCACAGTGAATGGAAACACAACCTATAAATTTAGGCAGTTAACTTATTCATTGTGACAACTTTATTTGTTTAACTTCTGTGGATAGCGTCAAATGAGATATTAGAAAGACTCATGCTTTTGCAAATGCCTGAAAGGAAACTTCCCTGAAGGGATTTCACTGGAATTTGCTATAATTAGGAAAAATGAGAGTACAGTCCCCAAAGCAAAATAGATGCACACAGCACCCATCCTGCAATTCTGTTAAATGAATTCTTTCACATTAGGTTCAAACATTTTCAGGCATAGACTTTTTGAAGGGGTGTGCTTTAGGCAACACAGAAATTTGGGAATAAATCTTTCCACATGAATGTTGTCTGAGAATTCAGCTCAGCTCCTCTCTGACCTACAAACTTTGCTTTGACAGATGGGTTTAATTTGTCAGACCCACTGCTACTGTCCATGCAATGGGGCCCTGCTTTGAAGGTGTTTCTGTGGATTTGCAATAAGATTTTGAGATCTTTAGCTGGAAGGCATGATAACAAAATCATTGCATGGTTGTAGTGATGTAGAATATCAGTTAAAGGATGTGTTCAAAGATGCATAAGAATTTTACTTCAGGAAATGGGTTAACTAAGGCACTTCTCTGCCAGGGTAATTTTTAACAAAGGAAATTTTCCAAGTTGAAGAGCAGAATTCACCTAATGATCACAGTTGGTAGGGATGACGTCATCGTTTGGTAGACAAAATAGGTTATTCAGTTGCATAAGACATTTATTTTTACCTATTTCACTCCACTTCCATTGTATTTATAATCATAAGGATGAAGTTCATTGGATTTGTTCTTTTGTTTTTAAAGTGCACATGGTTGGAGTGGAGAAGACAGTTTAGAGATACAGATATTCTTCTACAGAAGAACTGTTCATACATGTACATTTTCTTGACATTTATGGATATTTTCTGTTCCCTTAACCACTTGCTCTTGATTTTCCTACACCTGAAGTTTTGACAGTGCTAAGAATTAAAATTATCTGTTTATTCTTGGTTAGTTCTTGGAAAAAGGACTTCTCCACTTGTGGTTCCAGTTTGATACGAGGGATTCCACTGACTTGTTTTTCTTTGTAGTGTAAAACCCTGTCGGGGATTTGTGACCACATCATTTCTCTCTCATCTGACTCCCTGGTGTCCCAGTCAGCACATCTCGAGGTTGTTCACCTCACCAGCATCATGCCCAGCGAGGGGTTGGTAAGTAGCAAAGCAGTTTCAAGTTTAACTCTCAGAATGCCCAGCACAAGCCTCAGTTCTTTGGGGTGATTTGGTCTTTGAGTTTATCAAGAAATCAAAATGTATTTTCATACAATGTCCTAATTTTTTTTTTTTTGGTAAGCTGAATCAGATTTCTGACGTTTGTCTAAACAAAGGGATTGTTTAGGGTTTTTTAAAATTAAAACCTATTTTGCTGTGGGCTTCACGTGTAACTATATGAGTAGTTAAATCTACGATCTTTTGATAGCCAGACTGCAGTTTCTGGAATGTACTGAAATAATCCCCAAATGCAAACCCATACAAATAAAGTTAACTAATGTCATTAATGTGCTTTCAAAATGATTAGGGGAAGGTCTGTGTCTTGGACTTGCATAAATGTAGTTATATGCCTCCGTAATGATCAGTTCAAATAAAACTTTTAGAAGTATCATCCCAGCAACAAAATAAAACTCTTTTATTTGTAAATTGTTGCTCACTGAGCAGCCTGGCTGGATGGCTCTGGACATCCCAGCTGCTCTGCATTAGTGGTGGGTCACAGCAGTGAAATGTTCTGCAGAGACAGTTGCAGAATTTTTTGGCTACAGCCTTTAAATATTAATGTACTGATACCTTTTTTTGGACAATGGATTTTGGTGACATTTTAGTGGTTGGTGAGTGAAGACTTCTGCCTCCCCTCTGTAGTCCCTTTGCAACCATTTGACATTGGTGGGCTGTAGGAACATAAGGATTGTGCTTGGGAGCCCAAGATCCCCATAAAAGCCAGAGTGGAAGGTGGAACTGCAGGCACTGGGATCTTCACACTCACACTCCTCAAGAACCAGGTTGCTTTTCCCAGCACAATCTCCTAGACTGCCTTCAGCTGCCTTCTCAGAACTTTTTTTTTAATTTTTATTTTCTCCCTACAAAAGAGTAATTTGGGAATTTTGCTTCTGGGTTGAAGGAAGCAGTTGTAGGAGGGAAAAAAGGGGGGAAGTGGGGAGTGAAATTGGCAGCCATGAGGTTTGTCCATAGAAAATCCCAAAAGTGACAAATCAAAATCCACTTGAGTGCCACTCTACACCTTGTGACATGTTTCCTCTTTGTAATTCAGTGTGATTTACAGATTTTAAATTTCTGTTAGTTGAGACGCTTCATATTATTCCAACATCTTCCTCTTTGTTCTGACATTGAATAGCGACGAGCGTCATATGCAAATACTGTCAGAGTTACAAGGGCATAATTACTCTGAGGTATGCCTATTAATCTGAGAATGACATATTTTAATAACATGAGGGGGTGTTGTGAGTCTGCACAAGTTTACTTTATTCTTAGGCTGATTTAGTCAACAAAGAACATTACCACAGCATAAACCACATTTAATTTTAATTCCGTGGCATCGCAGATGCTCAGCCCAGTGTGTAATCCTGAGCACAGATACAATTTCCTTGCTGTGCTGCTGCATCCTTATGGCCAAATGTGTTCCCTTTATGGCCCAGTTTCCCCTCCAGGTCTGATTTCTGGGTTAGTGCAGGGTACCCAGGAAATACAGGTCAGTACATTTGCATGTGATATGCTGTGAATGTCCCAGTGCTTTTGACTTGCATTAGGATTACTACACCCTGCAGGCCAGCACTCTACATGGCTTTCCTTTCTGTGCAGAAATGGGATGCATTTCTGCTGGTCTGATTAGGGGAAAGTTCATTATCAGTGCTGCAGAAAAGCTAAACACAGAGGTGCATTTTCCTCAGAGATGATGGAGCACAATAAGCAGGGCTTGGCGCTGCTGACGCTTCCCATGCAGTGATGACTCTGGATCTAGGACAGGGGGTAGACTGGTGGAGGGCAGGAGTGGAATCTACCCCAAAACCTGCATTTCCTGTGGGGAACTGAGACTTCCTGCTGTGCAGGCTGAGGCAGGTGTCTGTCAGGAGCTCCTGGCAGGAACTGCCCATGAAGCGTTGGGGTGTTGGATTTAAGCTCTGGAGTGACCAAGGGGAGAGTTTTTGGCTGAGATGTTGAGGCCTTTTTTGTGGTTCATATTCCCCTTTTTCCCTGGTAGAACTTGAGGCAGCCAGGACCAGTGCTGGATGGACTCGGGCTGGAGGAACCCCTGTGTGGTTCTCCATCCACAATGTGCCCATTAGTTAAGAGCCAGCAAAAGAGCAGCGAGTGGGCACTGCTGACAGAGGACATGAGACAAATACTGCAATCAAAATTGCCTGGCAATTCCTCCTTTTTCTCCCCCCCTTTTTTTTTTTTCCCTTGGATGAAGTGAAATCACAGTGAATGAGTGAGTTTTCTGTGCCTAATTGTGAAGGCGCTGTAACGTGTTAGGTTGGAAAGTTCCTTGTAATCAATTTTGCTGACACTGTGTTCTGTTTAGAAGAAAATATGAAAAAGGACTATAAATGGGAATAAAAGAAAAACCATGTGAAAAGGAAAAGAAAACATTAATCAGAATCAAATATAGAACAGAGTAATGAATTACAAATGGCTTTCTCATGATTGTATAGCAGATTTTTTTCCACAGGATATCTGCTCCATTCAAGAGAAAAATGAGCACTATTCAGTGAATGGAAAGTATTCAGAGTTCCATTTTTATCCTTATCATTCAGTGTAGGGGTTGAGGCCTGATTTACCACACTTCAGCTAAGCTCTGCAGTCCCTGGAGTTACTAATTTCATCGTGAGTTGTTTTATTTATTTTTATATGGCCTTACTGAGTGCTTCACAGACACTAATTAATTCATCCTCACAACACACTTGTGAAAAGGATACTGTAATTTTAGTTCTAGAGGTAGGAAGTTAATGCACAGCAGTTGGTGTCAAAATCACCAAAAATGTGGTTTTGAAGAGCGGCTTACTGTACAATTTTTCAGAACATTTGTTACCTTTACAGCATAAATTTAACACACAGGCTCTCTTGGGTTTAAGTGTAGCTCTGATTTCCAGAGCTACTGAGAACAGGGTTCATCCACGGTTGGCACCTAGAAAACCAACACGATTATTTGCCATTGGAGCAAAGTGTGTTGTAAATCACTCAGACTTATGAAAGAATTCAGTTACCTGGAATGATACTCAGCTGACTAAATTATGAGTCTTCCCGAATTTTCAAAACTCCATTTGCGAAATTTTTATTACATGCCTTCTAATTTCTTCCCCAAATGAGCCAAGGAGTCCTATTGACATTGCATAAGCTCGCACATAAACGGAATTAATTTCCAGGTCCAAGTCCACACAGTTGCTGCATGGAGTCAGAACTCCTGCAGGGCAGTGTCTGTGTGTTTAATCGTGTAAATAAATTCTGGATCATAAAGCATTTTCACAAAGGGACTCCAAGTCTTTTGAATGTGCATCTTCGGTTCTAGCATTTTCTAACTTATCATCTGTGCTTTTATGAGCTTTATAGTCACCCTATTTTTTTTCCCCTTGTCTAAAATACCTTCTTTTGCATTCAGCTTTATTAAAACGTGGCCTTATCTCCAGCCTTCCCAGGACACTCTCTGTGCTGTGGTTTCCTGGCAGTTTGCTGGACAAAGGAATTTGTATTGGGAACACACGGTTTGGGTTCCGTTCCAAGTCCTGGGGACTCTGTTTGCATCCTGATCTCTGCAGGAATTTTCTGGCCTCCAGAAATATATTGGGCTCTTTACTCTCTTTTTCCATTCCTTCCCCAGCTTCACTGGTCAAACTGGTTCCTCCTTTCCCCTATTCTCTGATTTTTCAGTGACAAATACTGAAACACCCTCCACAAATTTTCTTTTTCATTTTGAAGTAACTTTAAGGATTGTAAACAACTTTTTCCCCTGAACTGTAGTACTGGGTATGGTAATACCATTAATAACTGAAGTGCACAGCATAATCAGCATCAACAAGATGTCTGGAAGGCAAAGCTTTGTTTCAAACAATCAATTTGACAAACTTCAAATAAATTCTTGCACTAAAAAAGTATTAAATTGTGGGAATCACCACGAGCTCTGGCCGAACATGCACAAATATATTTTTAGGAAAACAAATAGAATAAAATAACTTTGTGATTTAAGAAAATTGCCTCCCCACTTTAAATTTTTTGGCTTGTTGGATCCACAATAAGCCCTTGAGCCAGGAGTTTGGGCTGCTGTTGGCAGCTCCTGAGCTTGCTGCTGATCCTTGGGGATGAAGGTTGATGAAAGGCTGGGAGAACCCTCCTATGATTTACCTCCTTCTATGCCCAGAGCCAGCTTTGGAACAGTTCTGCTGTCACAAAAACAGGCAGCATTTTATTGAAGATGTTGGATATAGAGATATAGAATGGGATCATAGAATGTTTTTTGATGTTCAGGGCTTTTTCCCCCCTCCTGCTCCTGGATGATTGGGGATTGTCCATAGTGAGAGATTATTACAGCCAGTATTATTTCAGATGAAACCTTTTTTTTTTTAATCTTCTGAACTTCATGTCCAGCTCATCTTTTCAGAGATACTTCTGTGTAACATGCAGCTTTAATCCTATTTGATGAGATTAATGATTCCTCTTAAGCAGGAGATTCTAAACGGGGAGGCAGTTGGGGTTTTATTGTTTGGGTTTGTATCTTCTGATGTCTGTGGAATGTTTTCTTCTTTCCTTCTGGAATAAAGGAGGACTTTTATCCATCTTCCTTTCACTTTTTAAATTCTTTTCCTCTCTGTTGTCTGACATTCCCCCTGCTGATAGAAACAGTGTAATCTGACACACTTTAATTAAGATGTACGCTGCTAATATCCAGAGCCTTCTTAATTTTTCTGCAGAGGGAACTTTTCCTGTTTCATTCTAAGAACTTAAGGAAAAGCCAAGATTGTGGGCATAAAAATTTTTATGAAACCAGCTGTGTAATGTTGGAGAAACAAAAAAGCTGAACAAACAGCCAAGCTGTCAGATGAACAGAATCACCTTTGTGAAGGATTATTATCATCTATCCAGTGTCCAGCACCTTTTCAAATAGTGTTTCTCTTTCTGTGGCATTTGTAATTTAAGGTGATGGAAGCCAATCTTTCCCATTTTCACAAGAAAGGAATTGCAAGGAAGGCCAGAAGAAAAGGTAGAATGTGAAGGCAGCTTTTCTGTGGGAATATGCCTGGCCTAAAACTGTCAGGGTGTCCGTCTAATTATTTAGAATTATTTTTAAAGGCTTACAGAAACTTGACAAATTTCCATCATGCTTGACATATAAAGGTTCTCATAGCCTAAAAGCCAAAACAAACCCAAATCTGCTTATAAAGAAGAATAAAATAAGTTAAGTATTTTGAGCAGTAGAAGTTGTCTTGCAGGAAGGAAAGTAGAGATGTTTAGATTCGGGCAAATGACTGCAATATATAAGGCAGGAAAAAAATGTTGAGGGGGACTTTTTAATGGTATGACATTTAAACAAAAAAATCCGTCACCTTCTCAAAGCACTAGCATGGAATTTGTTTAAATGCATCTGTGTAACTTTGACAGTTGAAATAAGATTAAAGAACCATTTTTTATGGGGCAAAAGATCAAGGGGTGTAGGAGTTCCCTGGTCATTTGTGGCTTTACAAATCTGCATCTTTGCTGTCACTGCTTCCCTGTGCTGGAATAATTGTTGACACTTAAAAACACACTGCTGTCATTATATCCTGGTTAATTAACCAGATGATTCTGCAAGAAACTTTTCAAGGAAATTCCCCTGACAACTGGATATGCGGTTTTCTGGGGAAAAGTCTCTTCAAAATGGGATTTTAAATGGCTGATGCCTTCCCATATGTTTTCAAAGGTCAGATTTTAATTAAAAACCTTTAATTCACTTTGTCTCTAGGGGACAGTGGCAGAGTTACTCAGAAACAGCCAGCCTTCTTGATTTGATGGCTGAAAAACATTTCCTTGTTCTCTAACATAGGTCAGTGTCATTCTTCAGAGTTTATGTCTGACACATCGGTTATTAAAGAGCAACTATTTATTTCTAAATGTTGACCAGTCTGAGCCATCTTCACAGGCTGAGAATCCTTGACTCTTGGCTTATCTCGAGATAATGGGTACAGCTTGTTATTCTTTTCTCTGAGATCATTGTTGACATTCAAGAATAAACCAGAGAGACTAAAACCCCACTCTTGAAAACAAGAAAAAAAAATAAAAATAGAGTAATCATTTTGAAAAAGGGCTCCAGTGGCATTTTGCTTCTAAGGGCAGGAAACAGACCAGTAAGGGAACCAGAAGACCACAAGGAAAATTGGGAACTGAGTCACTGGAATGGACAGAGCAGAGTAGGTTCTGATAGGGAAGGACATGGTAGGAAAAGCCTGGTAGGACAGGAATGGACATTCCTGAGTTTGCAGAGCAGGAGGAAGGTGGAGAGAGAGCTGGGGGGAGAGGGCAGCAGTGGAAACTGGAAGGAAGGAGGTAGGAGAACCCTGCAGGGCCAGACTCACTGTGCACATGTCAGATGTAGGTGCCACTCCAGAAGGGTCTCTGCCACATTGGCCAAACCTGTGCATGCACCTGCTCACTCTGAGGTGACCAAACAATTCTCTGGATATCACTGCCTAAGCTGAACCACATGAAGTAAAAAAAATCAGTATCAGAGCTTTTATATATTTTTTTTTCCATAGAATAATCTTTCCAGCTTTTCAGGTAAGAGATATGTCAAGGGGATGCTCTGCTCCCGCAATGGTCAACAAGAAACAAGCTCATTATTTTCTTTTGGGAAAACAAGGATGAAAGCTCTGTGTAGGATAATTTGAAGGCTATGAGTCATTCACTAAAGTTGTTTATTTTTTTTTATATATTCTTCAGTTTTAATAACTAGGATGAAAGAGCAGATAGCAAAATGTAGGGTAATTCTGTGTGATTAGTCAGGTTTTATGTCTCCCTGATGGCATCTGTTAAGAGATAAAATTATAATTTGATTTTTTCCAAAAATACACAGAGATTAACAAGAGTCTAAGAACTTTAGGAAGAAATAAGTGGTAAAATTTAGTGAAAAGTTTATCACTCTGTCCCCTTGTGGCCTTAAAGATTTTAATCTGTTGGGTTTTTTTGAGCAGGGAATAAATCTCGTCAAAGCAAGTAGGATGTTAGGACTGTGATATTAAATTTGATATAAAAGTGTGGCTGGAAATGTGTTCCTGAAGTTGCCCAAGTGCTGAGACAGCAGGAATGTTGTGTAACGTTCTTGTGAAAAGTTCACTGTGGAAATTCAGCATAACTCACACTAGATGGGCAAAATTTCTGCTCCAGATTTTTAACGGAGATTCACCATCCCATTGTCCATGAGAACCTTCAGTTTTCCAGGATCCAGTGCTCCTGTTTTCTGTCTGTGAGTTGGAAAAGAGAATTTTGTCTTTTTACCTGCTAAAGGGACCACAGAGACAACAGAACAGCAAACACCGATAAAATTAAACAGCTCTAAAGAAGGAAATTCTGAAAGGTTCACTAGCAGCTTCTTTCTTCCAACTAATTCCATTTTATGAAAATGATTTCAAGAATGGCAAGAATGAATTTGGATCTTTGTTTTTTACAAATGAATTCATTTATAAAGCAGACTAATTTAAGAGAACAAGTGAGATGGGGAGTAAAATCTAAAGCAGAGTTTCCTATGCAACAGAGTTAAGCAACCAGTCAGCAAACAGGTTTGGACAATCTTTATTTTTAAGATTTCAATAAATTTAAAACTTGCTGAAATGGAATTAGTTTACATTAAGGTAGAAGTTACATTTTTTCATGAAAAATCCAAACAGACCCAGCTAGAGGAAGTTACTCAGGGCCTCTTCCAGTCACAATTTGATCATCTCCAAGTCAGAGATTCCACAGCTTTGCCAGCCTGTTCCAGTGTTTTATTTTCCTGATGGTAAAACTGAAAAATAATTTATTTCCAGAGTTCCAACTTGTCTCCTGCTTCTCATCCTCCCACTGTCAGGAAGAGTTTGGCTCCATCCCTTCTTAACCTTCCAGTTTAGGTACTTGTGGAGAGCAATGTCACCTTAACTTCATAGGACTTTTAAGTTTTGGGTTTTTCTTGAGGGGTTGGGAGGTGGTGTTTGTGTGCCCCACCTTGCCTGAAGATCTCCATTAGCATTCAGGAATCTGGAAATTGCTTTCTCTGAACAAAATGTTCTCAGTTATTGCTGGGGGCTCTAAACTTTGGGGTTGACAGCATAAGGTGATGCAGAACTATTGAAAGAATAATAAATCAGCAGCACAATGTACCAATTAGATTAATTAGATTTCAAAATGTGATGGATAACCGTGCTGTGTGAAGAGATGGGAAGGTCTGACCTGGCTCCTGAGAGGGAAGCACACGAGCCACTGAGCCTCCCTGACATTTTGGGCTCTGAGTGTGTTTAGCTCCACAGATCCCTGCTCTGGTTGTCTCTCTCGATCTTGTCAGTCGCCTCTTTGAAGCAGAATTCTTGATGGACTAATTACAAAGCTTCAGTTAGTTCACTAAGCTCGTTTCCCCCCATAAATTAGCAATATGAGCACTGGCTCCTGTCTTTTCTGAGTTAGGTTCTGGGTTTGTTTTTACTGAATCAGGAACTCTTTGAAAATGGGGCATTTAAGTTTAAAAACTACTCCTGCTCATGCTTTTGATTTCAATCCTTCCTTTATGTCACTTGTAATAAAAAGAGGTCATGTTAAATATTTCAAATACTGAATAGGCACAAGTTTTTATGCTGATGCTAAGTGTTGAACTCTGTTCACCAACTTTAGAATAAAAGAAAACATTAAGTGAGAAAACTCTGCTATTTATAGCGGTCTTGATATAGATTTGTTAAACTTAGATTTGCAAATGTTAATTGACCACAGTTCCTTCCAGTCTGTTTAAATGTTATGGTCCTTAGAGCAAACCTATTATTTTAATTTAATTATCATGCAAATGTCCTGTATTTGTTTCCTACAAATATTAATTACCCTTTTTGCTCTTTTTTTTCCAGGGAATGTATATCAAATCAACATATGATGGACTACATGTAATCACAGGAACAACAGAAAATGTAAGGTTCTTTATTTTAAAATACTTTAATCATTCTTACAATTATTTTCTGTGTATCTGCAGTGCATTTTGTAATATCTAAGCTTGCTTTAAACCAAGACACTTTTTATTAATATCTTTTTTCCTTTTTTATGTATGTGTATCATATTACCTTTGTAGAGACTTAGAACCCTTGAAAATAGACATAGAAAAGCAGCTGTGTTGAAATTATTAATAACTAACACTATAATAAAGAAAATTCTCAAACATCTGCCCTCAGTGATTCCTCAGCATCCTGATTTCTAACAACATTCACCCGTTTTCTCTCTGGCACAAGTGGTGGTTTCCTTTATATTCAGTACGTGATATTTTATGTTTTCTATCATTTGTAGTAAATATACAGAAGAGATCAATTATGACTTCCACTGTAGCCCCAGAGGTATTAAAAAAACTGAGCCAAAATCACAGAGAGCTTTGCAGCTCAAAGATCTGTGTGGGAGATCCCAGGGACACTAAAGAGTGTGACAGGAGCAGCAGCACAGCTTCCCAACATCCTCCCTGTTCCTTAACGTGCAGTTTGTGATTATAAATTTGAAAAAAATTGAATTGACTTCAACTGCTGCCATCTAATTACTGTGACAGGCTCCATAACACGACCCCTCTGGTTTTCATCTTGTCTTTTAGTCCCACTGCTCCCATTCAGGCTCGGGTCTGCTCAAAGCTCAGAGCTGGGCAAGTGACAAGTTGAGATTTTATACAGCTGATATTGCAATTACGGATTGCTGACGCCCAAGGAACATAAAAATGGGCTCTGTGAGATGTAAATCCTGGCTGGCAAGTGCCAGTGCTCTGCTGGCCCATATGGGTGAGCTCCATGTGGGAAATTTTAATTGATTTAGATACATTGAATAGTATTTATATGGGTTTTGTCAATGCAAACCCATGGAAAGCCAGATCATTTGTATGTCACAATTTGGGAAGACAATTCTAATGCAAATTAAACTTGAAATTTGTTTGTTTATATTGCCACCGTTGGCAGCATTTAGAAGTCTAAAAATAACTATATGTGTATCTTGGGTCCTGAAAATTATGACTGATCCATCTTGATTATGTTGGAGAGATTATGTTCGTAGATTGAATTACTCATGCTGTAATTAATCCACTTTTTTACTGTAATTCTAATTAATTTCAGAAATATAATGCAGTTTGTAGGGGAAATATTGATATATTTACAATTGAAATTCACAGGAAGAGTTACTAAGTTGCCAGCCACTAGAATATTCATTTTTTAATTTTGACTATCAAAACTCTTTGGTATGACACCACCAGAAGAAGCTGCTTTTTTGGTTTTGCTAAAAGTGTAATCACGCATGCAGATAAACCAGCTCCAAAGATCTTTAACTTCTGGTGTTTCAGCAAATTGATTTTTCATTCCTTTTGAAGGCATAATTGACCTCAGAGCCAGTGTTTAATTAGCTCAGCCTCATCCAAGTCAGGAAAGCAGCTGAAAAGAGAAAGAACCAGGCCTTTGCTTTTCATGGTAACGTCAGCTGAAGTTAAACATCATGAGTGGTGGTGTTTACTGCAGTTTCCTGCTTACCTCTCACAACCCATTCAAAGCCAAAGAGTTTGTTAAAGTCACATTGAATTCCAGCAACACTTCTGCTCCATGTTTGCTCCTGGGCTGCAAAAATTCGGCCAAGGAGAATTCCTGTGAAAAGGAGAAAGTGGCTCTAGAGCCAGGTGGTTCTTCACATCGTCCACGTGAAGTGTGGGGGTAAAATCCTGTTTTTTGTGGTGCAGAAGGACTCAGGGGCGGGAGGGGAGATCTGACTGCTCTGCCCAGAGTTTAGCTCAGGAGTGACCAAAGCCCTGTTGGAGATCAGGCAGGTGAGGGGCTGGGATGAGGCTGCTGTTGGGCAGAGAAATGCTGGGAATGAAAAAAAAGGAGTGGGCAAAAAGGATCAAAGCTGTGCTTGGAATAGCCCAATCCCACTGGGAATCACCGTGTCCGGTAGTGGCTGTTTGCCCTTTTGGCTGACCAGGCAATAAATTACTAATAAAATTTACAAAAATTAATAAATGCCATTTCCTGCTCTCAGAGCACTGCATGGCTCTGGCAGCAGGGGCTGACCCTGGGGAGCCACTTGGCCCCTCAGAGATGAGTCCCTCTGGCATTTAACTCAGAAATAATTGCGGCCATTTCCTCCTCCGTGGCAATTTGGGTCTTTCTTGTATTGCCTCCTCTTCTCTCTGTTCCTTTTATTTGTTTACCTCGTGCTTTTAATCTCCATTCACAAAAGATTTGGGGGATTTGGGGTTGAAGACAGTGCAGCTGAGGAGCTCTTGCCTGCAGTGGGGTCATGACCATAAACTTCTACACATCACTTCCAGTTCAGATAAATCCTTTCTTCCTTTGCATTTGACACGTGGCTCATGTGTTTATTGTGTTTAACAATTCATGTTTTAGGCTGGCTCCAGGAGATATCCAGGAACTCAGCTACATTTTGGTAGCAGCTGTTTCTCTGTGCAGCTCTTCAGCAGGATTAGAGCCAGGCCACTCCCTCTGCCTGCAAGTGGCTCCTTTTGTGCTTTTCCTAGGAGTCTGTTTGCTTGGCAGGGAATTTGATCTGTTTCTGGAGGATTCTTTTGCTTTAAAAGTTCCAGCACTGTTTGACAAGGGACAATCAGTCCTCTCCTCTCTCTGACCCTGTATCTCATGAGTCGAGTAAACTTCCCACCTTGTCTAAGTCTCCTGGCTGAACAGCCAGCTTCTAGTGGGATTTGTTTTCCAAGGTGATCTCTCAGGTCTTTAATTCTTTGTGGTTTTCTTTCTCCTGAGTGCCAGGTTGGTGTGCTGTGTGTCAGTAGAACCCTCTCCTAAGCCAGTGCACAGTGCAAAGAATTTGCCTTGAATTCTCAGCTGTCTAATCCTGGGCCTGCTGATCCCCTGAATGCCCTGATTTCTCTCACAGATTTCATCAAAGCATCTAAAAATTATTTGTAAAATAGTAGTTGGCCATGTTTGAGTGGCTCCTCAATGGGTTTTAATCCATTTCCATGTGCTCAGAACAAGCTATTTTTAGGACAAGGGAGTTTTTCAGCTCCAAGATCACTAAATTATGTGAATAGTGTCCATACATAAAATCTCCTGAAGAGCAAGTCCCTTACCTCTATTTGTAAATTACCACATTCTGTGCTCAAATGGCTCATTTAGAGTGCTAAATCTGTCTGTCTTGGAGGTGCTGGAGGTGTATTTGAAGGTGTAAATACCCTGTGTGTGCCTCAGTTCCCCTCAGCAGTAACACTGTTCTGTAGAGGACTGAGTCCTGATTTCTGTCCCACACGTGGCCGCTCCAGCCCCTGGAGTGTGTTGTAACAGATTTAATTCCACGTGATGTGAATTTACCCAGGGAATTCCCAACAAGGTTGTGACTGCTCAGCTGAACCCAATGGAGCAGCTCAACTGGCCAAAAATGGCAGTTGGAATTCTAGATTGGAAAGGCAAATGGAATTCTAGATTGCTTCATCAAATTTTATCAGAAAAAAAAAAGTTCCTTGTAAAAATGACCAGTTAGCGTTATTTGACAGCAATAAGACTTCTTTAGCCCAGCTTTCTTGCCTCCTTCAGCATTCATTGTTGTAATTCCTGCTCTTTCCTTCCACCTCCTCTGTAAAGTAAATGTTTTCTCTCTTGTCCTCAGTCTCCTGCTGACCAGTGTAAGAAAATCCATGCTGGTGATGAGGTGATCCAGGTCAACCACCAAACTGTGGTAAGTATTTTTGAAATTCTGTGCTGCAGCCTTTGCCTGTTCCCAGTGGTAAAAAGTACTAATTCATTCTTTGCCCAATTGTATTATTATTGTTGTTATTTATGTCTTTTTAAACATCATATTCACTGCTTTTTCTTAATAAGAAAAGGCCTAAATTGAGTCCATACAGCAGCCCAGAAGGATTATGCCAAATTTACATTTTGCACAGCTGCTGTTCAACATCATACTCTTCTTATATAAGGAGATCCAAGAATATTTCCTTGAAGTTCTTAGACTTCTCATTATGCGCTTGCCAGCTGGTTTAACTTCTCCTGTTGAACAGAATTTTGCATTCTGTTTAATGCAGGATCCAGATTAATAATGCAGAAGTGCTGTAACAGCTGTATATTCTGAATCTGTTGGGGGGAAGATATAAAAATGATTAAAGAGTTGATAGAAATCTGCCAGGTTTGGGGTTTGGGCATTCTCAGATGAAGATTTATTTTTAAGATACCCAAAAGCACATGGATGCTGAACCTCAGTATTGCAGTAGTGTTGCTGGAGCTACAGGTGAAAGGAACACTGGTATTTATTTTTTCTTAGGCATGAGTAGTGGCAAGGACAATGATAACTTCCTAAGAAACTTCTGGTTTAGAAGTTCACTTTGTCCTGGTGAACCCCCCATCTCCAGACAAAGCAGCTGCAAAATTAAGAAATCTCTTTCTGTCTGTCACTTGTGTGAAGTGGAAATATGAAAGTCTGGCTATTAAAATCTTATGATTAGAGAGCAAATATTTTCTCTTGAAAAGAAGTATAACTTATTCATTTACACTTTAAATGTTAATGCAACACACAGCTCTTATCTGTATTAGAGAGTTGTCATAGTTACAAGCTGAAATATGCATTAGACTGGCTTTTCTCCATCTTTAAGTGACAGATCTGATTTAATCTTTACTCCCATGGGTGAAATCCCCCATTCAGCTTCTCAAGAACTGGCTTTTTTAGCAACTCTTTCCATGTCTGTTATTACAGCAGGCTCAAGGTGGTTGATACTTGTAATCCCTTACCACCTGAGGGCACAGGACCAACAGCTGAGTCAAGTGCCATGAAATACTTTTTTCTAAAAAAAAAACCAAAAACCATAATACATTAATTATTCATTCTGAAGTTTCTAACAGGCCAAGGAAAGAGATAAATGGCACTGGTTCTTTTGGAAATTTATTCTTTCTTTGAAATGGCTGGGAAAGTCTCATTGCATCTTCAGTTTGGAAAACCAGGAAGTAATAATGAGTGTTTGTGTGGTTCAAAGATGTGTTCAAAATCCTCACAGATTAGAAGTTTTAATATTTTAAATATCCCTTAGATCTTCAAGTGTGTCCTTTAATTCACTTCTGGCACTCCTTGCTGCAAATCACCCTCAGCTCTGGTCCTTCTTCTCCCGAGTTATCATGTTATGACGATCCATATTTTGCTTATAATTAGCATTATTTCCATTAGTGGACTGAAATAATTCAAAGGCAACACCTCATTACATTTCCACATAATCAATATTCTAATATTAGGTTATAAAAAGGGGTGTAACCTGTTTGAAATTAATGACTGGGGGGTCAGACAACTTGCAGATCTCTGTTGTTCCTACAGGTTTTCCAGAGAAGATGGAAAACAGATTTCTGTGTTATCATAACCAAGACATTTGCTTAAGATTGATATTTATGTAGCATTTTGGTACCAGTATTTTCTGTTATATCAAATATAAATCACCCTCAACACAATATGTTTAGAAGAACCTGTTCTGAAGATGATCAGAAAATGTCATTTTGTCCTGCCACAGCTGGAAATACTTCCCTGAGCAGAGGAAGTATGGATCCCTTTTAGCAGATTCCAATCCTGTAGCTGACTACAGGCACCATTTAATCTGATTTTGACTGAACTAGGCCAGTGTATTTTCTGGATAAATTCATATTCATTTAACATGATCATCTGAGTTTTAAAACTTCATTGATGTTCCCACAAACTGTAATAAATTGCTCCGGCAGTTAATTATTCTCATTGCTGGGGGGGGAAAAGTCATTTTATTTGTAGTCTATATTTGTCTGGCACAAGCTTCCAGTCCTTTGATCTTGATGTATTTTTATCTCTTAAATTGGAGAGCAGGTTTCTCTTTTAGGTATTTTCAGGATGCAATCAAATTAGCTCATCACTCTTTTTTTTTTTAGTAAGGTGGATAATTTGAGCACTTCCAGTTTGTCATCCTAATGCATGACCCTCCTCAGCATCCTCTTTAAATTCCCAACTGTAGCACTCTGCATTTTTCACAGGGAGTTATGGAGCTTCTCAGGGCAAGGATTCACTCCTGGGTGGGGCAGAACTCTGGTGCTGAAAGAGTAAAAATGAGACAACAGAGCCCAGAGCTGTTCCAGGGGAGGGTTAGGTTGGATTTCAGGAAAATCTTCTCCCCACAGATGGCCAGAAGCATTGAAAAGCCTCCCCAGGAAATGGTCACAGCTTTTTAAAGTTTTACTTAACTTTTCCAATAGCTTTTCAGTGGAGTGTTCAGAGGCATTCAGTGTAAAGGAGAGCTGCTTCCAAATTATGTAATGCAACAACTGAAGAAGTGAGAAATAAAAGCCTTTCCACGTGGAATCTGCTCTAACCAAGGAACACTCTGTAATACAATTACAAAGATCAAAGAAAAAATAATAGTACTTTAAGAAAGGAATTAATTAAAGCAGGCGATTCACCACTGGCTGTTAAGATCATTTAATCATTATCCAATTTCCTTATTTGCTTTTCTGCTTGTTCTTTTTGCTTATAAGATTTTAATAAAACAGCGTAAGAAACCTTAAATTATACATTTTAAATTACTGCCACCCTAACTCTTTATTTTTCACTGCAATAACAACAGGCATCAATTCTGCCTGTGCCTTGTAGATTTTTACTTCCTCTCCCATAAAATTATACACAAGTACTAAAGATGCCAGTGTAGAACTTCTTCGTTTGCAAAATAAACAATTACTCCTTGGGTGGTGTATCTTCTGCTGCTTTGTTGAAATAGTAGATTTCATACTGTAATTCTTTTTCACCATAAAATTATGCAAATTAAATTGTGTTAACGTTATTTTTTCGATAGTTTTTTCAGACAGTGAAAATATTGAAGATCAAATAAATATTCATCCATCTACCTGACCACCTGTAAAATATCTGAATATTTGGCTCCTGGATAGAGAAGAGAGAAGTGATCTGTAAAAAAGGGAAAACTGAATTTCTCTGAATTTGTTTTTTGGTGTGTTTTTTTTTGGGGGGGGGGGTTATTTTGTGTTTTTTTGGTGAGGGTTAGAATTTGAAGGTTATTTCATAGGACAAAAAACAATGATAAAGCTTTTGGTAATTCCCGTTGAAAGCTCGATGTTACTCAGGAGCACCTGGCAAGACTCCAGGAGTCAGAATGTAGTAATTAATCCCAAACCAACTGAGCACCACAGAGCTGATGTGACTGAAAATGGCAGAGATGAACTTGGAATTAATCAGGGACAGGTTTCCAGGAGAGACTGAGTTTGGATACCATTGACATTAGTATTATCTTGCCTGAAATACTGTGTGATCTTCAGGTCATTTACAGCTATCAAAGGTGTTAAGTTAGATAGGAGCATTAAAGAAATGTAATGGGCAAAAAGGAAAATGTTTCATCTATCTCATAGGAAGAGAAATTATTTAAGGATTTCAGTTTGGTTAACTCAGCCAACTGAGGCTGAGTCAGAATTCCTCTTTCTCTACAGACAGAGGCAATAAAGACCAGAAAGAGAAAAAACTCCTTAAGGCATAAAACACTGCTATGCCAGAGCAAGAGGTCACAGAAATATCTGTAATAAATCTGTTGTGTTACATGTTTCTTATATTCTCTTGAAACAGCTGCTGGTTTCAACTAAAGTAGTTGAATTTTCACACTCGAGGTTGTTCTTTGGAATGATGGATCCTGTGCTTTCAAGGGCACAGAGGAAAGATGGGGACAGACTTTTTAGTAAGGTCTGTTGTAGGGGAGCAACGACTTTGTACTGAAAGAGGGGAGATTTGGACCAGATATAAGGAAGACTTTTTTTTTTTGCAGTGAAACACAGGCACAGGTTGCTCTGCAAAGCTGGGGCTGCCCCGTCCCTGGAAGTGTCCAAGGCCAGGCTGGACAGGGCTCTGAGCAACCCACTTGAGAATGTCCCTGCCCCTGGCAGGGGGAGGTTGGACTAAATGACCTTTAAATGTCCCTTCAGACCCCAAATATACTTTGATTCTACAAACATGATCAGCAGCCTAATGCCCTTTCATACTGATGAAAGGTTGTCAAATTACATGCTTGAAATTAAGTGTGTCAAGGGCCTGGCACAATAAAATCATTTCAGCACTAATTTATTTGTGTGAAGACGCTCATTGAATTAATACCCTTGGTGTCTGTTTGCTGAATTGTAAATATGAGTCCTAATGAGAGCTCATTTTAGGTGGAGGTAATTCTGTAAATGTAGTGCCAGGTCACACCATCTGTGTTTCAGCACATTCTGTGTTGGGAAATGCAAGCAGGGGGAAAAAAAAAAAAAAGGCACAAAAGATGTCATGAGAATTTGAACTTCTTTCCCCAAAAGATGTCCTTCTGTTCCCAAACAAAGTGCCACATGTTACTTTTTCTCCAGATTTTGCCTTTCAGAAAGGCTCAGTAAAGCCTCTCTTCCAGTAGTAGATCTTGCTTCTTGGATTCTTGCTGTGTTTCTCCGTTAGTTAATGAAAATAACTATGTAAGATAATGGGAGAACATTTGGTTTCCCATCATCAATTATTGTTGGGCGCAGCTTGAATATTAATGAGAGTGAATCAGCTACAGGTGTTAATGACGAGCTTCCTGTTCAGTGACAGAAAAGTCTTATGATCTTCCAGCACATTTTTGTCTAATAATAATTTCTGATTTCCATGTTAATCAAACCAGCTCCCCTGATTAATTCCCTAACGAGGCAAAGTGAATTACTTAAAATATGAAAAAGATGATAGTCTGCTTCCTTAAAAAAGTTGAGTTTACACAAGTTTTTTTGTTTTGTTTTTTTTTTTAATGCAAATATGAAGAGAGGTCAAACTTTGCAGGTTCAAGTAAATATCCAGATGGCTTTGCTTATGTATTTGAAGAGTCATGAGGGGAAACATCTGTCCTGGTTCCTGTGAGGGGTTACTGCAGTCAGAGCAGAATTACTTGCTTTCAGGTGGTGTGCAGTACAGTGGGATATAAATATTTAGAAAACATTTGGCACAACTGATTTCCAGACCAAATGCCTGACAAGGGAGTTTTTAAATTGCTGTTAGTTATTGCTCTGTGTCTCCCCACCCCAGGTAACAGCAAAGCTGGCAGGTGACCCAGTGAACAGAACAGCCACAAGTCCCCCAGGCAAATTAAGGTGTGACCTCCCTTCCTTCTGTGAGGGGCACTCAGTGGTTCTGTATTTCTTAAAACTTTTCCATTTTTCTGAGTCCCGATAGAGTTTGGTAAGGCAGTGAAGGAACTGAGGAACCCCGTTCCTGTCTTGTCCCCAGAATTTTCAGGGAAAGCAGAGAACTCTCTTTCCTCTCTCCCCTGTGCACCCCCAGTTCCACTGTCTGAGCTAAATTTTACTTCAAAATTCCTGCTGTAACAAACAGGTATAATGTGTTCGGGAGAAAATGGCAGGGAGGTGAATAACTGCTGTGGGGGTTCAGAGTACTGAAATCCTCTGATAAACACCACCATGTTCAAGAGCTCAGCTGTTTTCTGAGTCCCTTTTGACAGACAAATATATCATGCACTTCATGTCTCTGCAGACACCCAAAAATGCACAGACTTTTTTTTATTATTATTATTTTAAATTTTTTAATTTTTTAAATTTTTTTTTTCCTGCATCTGTAGCTTTAGGAGTTTTTCTGTATGGCTTTTTCATACAGATCTACGGTGAGTCATCCCCAGGCAGGTAGGCTTTATTTTCAAAAGGGAGAAAAGGTGCTTTTCCGGCATGAACAGAGTTTGGATTTATAAAGATGCTGAAATCCCGACTGCTGGTAGGATGCATTCCAAGTCCCATTCATGCAAATCCAGATCTTCTGAATGAGAAGGAGCAAAGTCATTATGAGGACAGTCCAAGGACTACATAAAAACCACTGCTTTGCTGTTAATGAAAGTGGGTTATGTCTTTTCATGTTTTTCTGAGGATATTAGTTAAGGAGTCCCAGCTACAAAATCATCAGGAATATTCTGTTAAAGGAATTAATTGTTTTGGCAATTAGTATTTTTGAAACTATTATTTTTAAAGTTGCTACATTCTTAATTTTGCACTGCATTGTTTCTATGAGAAAACTAACAAAACCTTTAATATAGACATTAGCCCGGAGGTTTCTTTTTACCTGGAGCTCTTCCTTCCACAGTGAGATGTACAAACAACTAAAAATTAATGATTGCGGCAATTTTAAGTGTAAACCACAAAAATTTCAAACATGTGCCCGTCTCTGACCAATTTGAGTCAATTCTTTTGCATTCTTCTGGGTTTCTTCCACCTTAAGCATCTAAATTAGCACCCGTTTTCATTTATGGAGGAAAATAAAAAGTATCACATTGATCTTTTATTTCTTCATTATTCTAATTTTAATTTAACTTTCCTTGCTGAAATAGCTTAACCCGTTTTGTAGAGTTTGATTTTGATTTTATGTGCTAAAAATCTTAAAAGAGCAAAATACCTTTCTGGCGAATGCATCTTACCAGAGCTAGAAGTCAGTAATTGCTTTAAAGACTGATTCTTTAGGACTAAATGTCAAAATCTGACTCAAGGGCTGGTTTTCAACAAAGATTTTTAATCCACTGTAACGACTTCTCTTTTTTCAAAGGTATTTTTAGTAATACAATTTATAATAACTTGTCCAAATTCCTGAGAGCATTTTATCATCACCCAGTAGTAATGACTGCAGCCAGTTCTCTGATAGATCTTGGTATTTAATGGCTTTGTCATTAAGGTTCTCATTGGAATAATTTATCGCTAACTTAATTATTTATCATTCTTTTCTAAAAGGAGCCCACGGAACTCTGAGGATTTCGGCAATCTGAAAATTACATCAATCTATAAAAATCAAAGAGAGTTCCATTTGATTTCTATAATTGAGTAAAAGAGAAAAAAAATTATATGGACTTTTATAAACACAGTCCAAACTGGAGGAGTTTTTGGGATGCAAGCTGCCATCCTTGCGTTTGTTTGGATGTGACCTATTTCCAATTACTGCTGTTTTCTGGTTTCCTGTGGCCAGTGCATTTTTAGAAAGTTTTCAATAGAACAGCAGCATCAGAAATAGAACAGAACTTTTAAAAGCTTTTAAAATCCTTTTTGGAATCCTTGCAGTTCTGTCCCAGGTGGATTTTGGCTTTGGCTCACTGTGAAGGCAGCTTGGAGCTTTACAGTCAGTATCCCAAATTCTCTTCAGCCCATAGAAGAGGATTTTAGTTCAAATCTCTTGGAGGTTGTCTTCTATTATTTTCCCTTCACCTTTTTGTGTAATCAGATATTATCTTCCTCTAAGAGGAAGTCATTATGAACTCCACCTGATATAACAAGAGGGTGAATGTAGACTGTTGTGTGTCCGAGCACCTAAATAATTTATTTTCCTGTTTTTTAATAGCAGTGGGAATTCACACTTTGGTCAGAAGAGAAATTATGATCAAAATGTTGTTAGTGAATCCTGACGAGTCAAACATGGCCAGTATAAAAATATTTCCTGCTTGCATATATTGGTGCCGTTCCTGTTCTGGGATTCACTAAGCTTTTCATTCTCACAAGTTCATTTCATGGCTGATGCAGTTGCCTTGGGAAGGCTGTGTCTGGGAATTGCTGTATGGACACGGCATTCCAATTCCTGCACAGTGCAGGTCTGCTCAGGTTTGTGGGAGTCACAACATTTATGGCAGGTCCTTACCATGGCCAGGTACTGGTGCTCTAAAAATCTGCTCTGACTGGGACAGAAAAGGCAGAGGAAAGAGAAAAACCCTACAAATAATTTTTCTGGTTTTGTGTATAAATAATTCATGGTAAATTCCTATTTAAACAATTGAGATGATTAAGAAATGTCTCTAAGTAGTTTCTTTGTCTGAGTGGCACATACTCACAGTACCAGTGGTGTCCTTTTTTATGGCTCTGTGTGCAATTTACAGTAACTTGGAGACTCAGCTGTGCCCAGGGGCTGTACAAATAAACCAATAAATGATCATTTGTCTTCAGTCAGGGTCTTACAGCTCTTACATACATGCTGCACACGTTGTTCCAGCACAGTCTGGCTTCCTCCTCAGCACTCACTGCTGCAACTCAGAACCCGGACTGAAATGATTTCATGACTTCTAGATCTCATCTTCTAATACAAAATGTTCAGTGATCTCTCAGGTTATTGAAAGGGTAACAGTGTTCAGTTATTTTGTTCAGGAACTTGGCTAAAGAAAAAAAAGTAAAAATCCAACAGCAGCACGATTTCAGTCCCACAGAGTTTATAAAAACTGCTTATGTTTGCAAGGAGCAGGTTGTAATAGACCTTGTTGGTTAACAGAACATTTCCTTCACATTTCAAGTTAAATGGAAAGCTTTCAAACTTCAGTTATGGGCTTTTTCCTTAGGTTGGCTGGCAGTTAAAGAACCTAGTAAACGCACTGTGGGAAGACCCAAATGGAGTGATTTTAACCTTGAAAAAACGTCCTCAGAACACCCTGGTTTCTGCTCCTGCCCTTCTGAAGAATGTGAGGTGGAAGCCTCTGGCACTGCAGGTAAGGTGGCTGCAGCAATGCTGCAATGTCCTGGTAAATCCTTTATCCATGCGAAAACATTGGAATTTTACCTTCCAGTGAAAGGAACGGGAGCCTGTCCCAAACTCCTCTGAAGCAGAGTGCTGAGATAAATAAATGTGGTAATGATCAGATTGTTTTCTCTATGTTTTGGTGACTTTGGGAGCCACAGGAACTCAGACCAGGAAAGAATATTTACAGATAGTTTTATGAAGAGCAAGGTTCAGTGGCTGCTCTGCCTGGCAGAGGCAGCAGTGCCTCCCCGTTCCCATTATTTCACAGTCTGTCAACTACTTGTTTGTAATCAAGTGTGTCAGATCCTTAAATTCCAGAAGAACTCTGGTGCATGCCTCTCATGCAGTTGGAGTTTTTGGTAGCAGGGATAATAGAATCTCTGGTATTTTCTGTGTATTCATTCCTTGAAAACCTGATGATTTAAAAAAAAAAAAAAAGACAATTGTGAACATCACTGCTGCTCCTTCCTACTGCAGGAAAAACTGTCTGAAACCTCAACATGTCATTTTTAAAGGAAAGGTTTGCCTGTATGTCAGTAACTATTGATGGTTGTCTTCAATACCATTTAACATCCTGTAAGAAGCTGATGAACTTCCATAATGTGGAAGCTTCTCAGAGCTGTTTTGTTTGGTTCACACAATACATGAATGTGTTTCTGAATGGTTTTTAAATTAATGAAACAAAACCCTTCAAGCTGATCCAGGCAGATTTCCTCTCTGCCTGGCATTTTCTAAATCTTTCATTTCTCAGAGTGCCAGAATCCTACACAGTGGCTTCACTTAAGGAGTTTGTGTAATCCCTGCAGCCCAAGAATGCTGACAGTGGGATTCAGGGCCACCTTTATTTCTCTGTGACTGCCCCTGGGGGAGAGGAACAGGGCCCTGTGACACCCAGAGGGGATTCTTCTGTCATAATGCTGCAGGAATAACATCCTTTGCTCTGGCACGATGCTCATGTATCTACTTGTGAACTTCAGATGGAGCCTCCAGGGGCAGCCAAATGGAAATTGCAATTGCAAAGGGCTTCCAGAGAGATCCTCTCTTTGTATTTGTACATTAAAGAATCATAATTCACAGGCAGCACTGGCTCTGGAGGCTGTGTCAGAGTGAGCAGTGTGTGCTGTATACACTGCAAGCATGGCACAGGATTTGCCATTAAAAATGCCAGCCTTTGTTGTGGTAGCCAGAAAAGTGAAAGTGCACCAAGCTGCTTTTTTGGAATGATCAACAGTTCTGGTTTTGGGGTGTCTCCTCTCCTGATAAGCCCCTGAGGAGCAAAGGGTACTTGAAGTGTCTCCCTCCTGGGGTGTATTTCTTCTATATCAGAGAACAGTGGGGTGAGAGATTTAAATAAAAATAAAAACCACTTTGGAAAACAAAAGCAGCCCTGGCCAGTGATACCTCTTAGGAGTAGATTCTGTTATGAGGTGTGGAAAAAAGATTTTAGATCTTTTATTCTTCCTGCCACAGAGACAAGCTCAAGTGTTCAGACCTGGATCCGTTTCAGGACGCAGGTTTTGGGTTTGCCTGTTTCCTGCAGCTCTCACCTGGGTCTGGTCTTATTTATTATTGTCAGTAATGACTTGGAAGCAGCCTGATTAAATTTCAAGATGCCACTAAAGCCTGTGCTTCCTGGACAGCTGACACAACAGCTTGTTGCTGCTGGAAGTAGTGAGCTCACTTCCCTCTCCTGTTGGCTGCAGTGTCCTTGCCTTTTTTTTTTGACTTTGGCAGTTTTGAGACTCTAGAGCAGTTCCATGTGTTGGATTGGTAGGAGAATTTCTGGGTTGGTTTCTTTGTTTTTCTGGAGTTTTCTGCTGCTCAGGGATTGAATTGGCTCTCGCAGGACGGGATTTGGGGACAAGCAGAGAGCACAGCACAGGCAGGAGGGTTTCCACCAAGACAAAAGCAGGGTAGGGAACGCCCAAACAGCAACAAGCTACAGGAAAACACTTCAGTGACAGCAGCTTGAGAGAGAAGCAGTTCATCAACAGCCAGACTGTCACCAAAAAGGGATAGCACACATGGGTGTGTTGTATTTCATGGAGTGTTCAAGGTCCAGATCAATACATATTTCTCTGCACGTGCTATTTTCATGGTGCACCCCATATATCTATTTATGTGTCCACATGTGAAGCAATCTTTCCATTCTGATGTAGTGCTGGGAAAAAAAAGAGAAATAACAAGACAGCCAAAACAAAAGCAGTACATAATTAGGGAAGGTAAAAAGGAAATAGGATTTAAGAACCTGAAATCACATTTGTTACCTCAGGTTGGTGCGCAGCAGGAAGTTTTAAATAAAGGTTGTTGTGTTTTCTATTGTTGCTTAAGGCACTTATAGAGGTTATTAATATGTTTTCTACAATAATTAAGTTTTAAATTATACCACGTAGGTAATCTGTGAATTATTGATGATACAGAATCTGTGAGGCATTATAAAATCTATTACTTGGCCTTGTTGTAGTATTCTTTTGCTTTAGAGTGTTTCCCTTGATGCTCAATTAACAACAGCAGAGTTTTCATTTGCCAGTTCTGTGCTCTGTTATTCTTCAGCGAGATTTGTGACACCATTTCCCCCTTTTGTCTCTGGCTGACATTATATGATAGTAGAAGATTATTTGAATTTTTAAACTCTTGAATTATTATCCCACTCAGTACAAAGTGGGGTTTTTTTCATTTGTAATGGCAAATAGTGCTCTGCACACTACAACTTCATTCAAATAAAATACAACATTTATTGTATTTTTTCTTTTTATTTAGAGAACTTTTCAAATTGAAATAATGGTTCCTGTCACAACTAATTGATCCAGAACAATTACACCGTTTATTATTTAGTTTAACAATAAGCATAAAGAACTAATACAATTTTGATCCATTTGCAGACTGACACTCTTATGAAAAAGCATAATTTTTTGGTATTTAGGACTGCTTTTACTTTTTGAACTACATAAAAAACATTTCTGTGTTTACCTCCAGAGGAAAACCTTTTATTCAGAAAAAGATTGGTGTTTATAGCTTTCATCCAAATTTTGAGTCACTGGTTTTTCCTTCCACCTGTAGAAAACTAGTTGTATCTATTTAAGCATAACTTTTATAAATAAAAATATTTTCTATTTCTTGAGTATCGACACAGACTGAACTTTGGTTGAAAAATATTCTTTGTTTATATCTCTGCACCCTGCACAGCAAATTTTGTTATCATTCTTCTAGTCCTTGCAGGCCATTGACTTGAGCTTCTTAATAACATCTGAATCAAAAAATAGTGTTTAACGTCATGTAAAAGTTTATGAAGTAAAAACCTTAAAGGATATTTATTTATTGTTCAGGTTAATTTATAATTCTTTGTTATTTTCCATAGAACACGTATTTGCATCACCATGGCTACAAAGCCAAAGGACAACGAATTCTGCTTTCTTAAAAAGTCAAGATATTCTGTCCTTGCTAACAATAAATCTTTCACTGAAACCAACATGATCATTTCATTCAGTACAAGTAGTCCAGAGTTCTGTAATTAACTTCTGTATTAATGGCATTTAATACAGTGTGTCCTTTCTCCTCAGAAAATTGATTTTCTGCATTGATTAAAGATCATATTTTGATTGAGTCTCAGATTTTCCCTTGAGGTGGGTTTTAAATTAATTTAATGGTCGTTTATCAGTTTCTTTCATAACTAGTCTTGAAGTCTAGAGTTTCACTAGACACCTTTTTGGAAGAAACTTCAGGAATTCAAAAAACGGCTAATCCAAAAAAAAGAGGTCAGAATTCCTAAAATTATGCACACCGATTTTGTTGTTTCTCGTAGCACAGGGGGCATTAATTTATTCTTCGTGTGCCTTTTTGGTTTTTTACAGCCTGTGATTCCAACCAGCCCCACAAGCAGCTCTACAACCCCAACGAGTACGATGGGCATGTCCTCAAAAATGGACAACTCTGCGCTCCAGGATGTTTTCATTCTCTCCCCTATGTCAGGACTTTATGGCCCCAGGTATTTATGTCCTAAGGGATTTGAGGTTTTGAAAAACAAAACTTTGAACTTCGATGTCGCTACATTAATAAAACAAAACCAACAGCCCCACCATAAAGCTAAATAATTAATAAAATCAAGAGCTAAAAATACATTTAGCATCATATCATTGTTTTAAGTGACTTGACTTTCACTTAGCTGAGAAAAATCTGGTTTTAGTCCTAAATCAAGAAAGTATTTAAAGAAGTATTTAAATCAATTATTTTGGTTTACTTTTATCTGTCTGCTTTCTTATTCTCAAGCATTTCTGCAAGGGAAACCCTTGTCTGGTCATATTAAAACAATTCCTTATGTTCTCCTTCAGATCCTAGAAAACTCCTGAACATTTACCTCACAATTAAAGTGGCACCTAATGATGGTTTTGGTAATTTACATTTGTTGAATTGCCTCACTTATAAAGTTCTCCCACACAGCTTTCAAGACTTTTTATTTGTAGCTTTTTGGGAGAGGCAGTTGCGTGCTGGAATGGTTCATTTCTGTGTCACTTTCTGTTTCTAGGGATGAAATCGGAATAATGTCTTGTGATGACATCAGCAAATTTGGAAAGCCCGGGATGAAAGGCTCCGAGTCTCCAAACTATTTCCTGGAGCACGAGAGTGGGAAGTACTACACGCTGATTGAAGGGGAAGGGCACCCTGGGGGCTCTGAGTACGAGAGGAGCAGAGCCACAGGTGTGAGGAGAAGGGAAAAAACCCCCACTCATGGTAGGCTGGATTTCCTCAACCTTCTTCTAACTGGCCACATTTACAAACTGTCCTTCTTTGTCAGACCTTTGTGGCCTGTTGGCTCTGCACAACAGACAGAACTTGACTTATGAAGGAATAATTAGAAAAAATTGCACACTAACATTCCTGGTCAGGAGTAAGTTATTTATACACTTATTTTGCAGCTCATGCTGGAATGTTGAATGATAATTAAATTCATATTATTTGGATAGCCAGCATCTTGATTTACTCAATTTCCCCTCCCAAACTCCTGGAGATTATTCCACTTGCAATGTTCTGGGCTGTTAAACTTTAGTGAAGGGACTGCCCTGTGGTATGAAAGTGTGTGTGAGATGGAAGGCCTTCCAAAATTCAGCACTGCATTAAATCCTTCAATGCACTCATTAGCGCTTGAACTGTGTTTCTAAATCTTAGGATGGGGACTGCTTAAACATATGCTATTAAAACAATAATTAACTCTTGTTTTCTATAGAAATTTTGTCTGTATATAAATCCCCATTGAGTGTGCAATCACATGTTCTTGTATATGAGCATATGGATCCATATAAAAGGTGTTGTTGAAAATTAATTGATTTTTTTTTTTTTGCTTCTCTGTTTAAACTGAATTGTTTGGTGTTTAATGAGTTTGAGAAAAATACTGCTGAAATGCAGCAGTGTATAGTCCACTGACTTTTTTTGTATTTTCAGTGGCTTTATTTTCAAGGCAGTAGGAAAGTTTTGTGAAGCTTACAGATTTCAGATAGGAGATTTTTTTTTTTTGAAAACTGACTTTGAAAATAGCATTATTTCTAAGCCTCAGAGAAAGCAATGACCATAGTGTTCTCTATGGGTAGCTGCTATCTTTTGAGAGATGTGTACATATCCATTCATATATGGCAAGCCAGCCATAAGGGCTTTATTCACCTAATCTGAGACCTTTTTTTTTCCTCTCATTTTGTTGAAAAGCCCCAACAACTTCCTAAGTTTTTGTCTTTGAAATTTAGGAAAGGGCAAGCCTCTCAGAAGCTCAGAGCAGTAGAGGAAAATGTGCCTGTGAAGAACACATGTACTAAAATCCTGCTGCAGTTCAGTGGAGAGAATCCCAAGAGTGGTTCTGGTGGAAGATCCAACAGCAGCTGAAAGGGAGCACAGTGGGGAAAAAAATAAATCTCAAAGCACTGCAGTCACTGATTCTGCTGCTGCTTAGGCTGGTGTGGGTTTTGCTACCAGGGATGTTCTTAAATGCAGTTTCTTTGCCTCCTATTCTTAGTATTTATCTTGTGTTTATCAGTTACACAGGACTTCCCTCCTGCTGTTGTAATTTGCTGATTGCAGCTGGTAAAAATGGCAAGTAAATTGGACTTGATGGTGTGTATATGCACACAGAACCTTTTCAGAGTAGGAAATCTTAATAAACCTTTGTTATAGACAGGATATTTTTAGTAACTGCTTCAGTCATCTGCTTGAAGCTTGAAAGAGCTGTGACGCTGAAGAATAGGATTCCATCTTAAGACCAGTAATGTTCACTCTTTATCTCCTTGTGAAATGACATCATTTTAAAACAAAATTAGAATGAAGGATAAAGAGAAATCTTAACTGTGATTAAAATTGGAGCCAGATGGGTTTATTTGGCCCGCTTTCATAAATTCTTGCTGCATGGTGACTTAAAATATTGGGCTCTCTGCCTGATCCCAGGAGTATGCAAGATTTTTTTTGTCTATGATGGACAATTCTGATTGAAATCCAGAAGGAATTTAGTTTTAAAGTCTCTGAAATATGCCTTTCTCTAAAAAATGTCTGCTAAACCAGAATTTTTTCAAACTACAGATTTAATTTATCTGTTGATTAACAGACATGCAAATGATGTTCTACTGTAGTGGAAGGTTTTGTACTTTCTGACTGAGAGGTGACATCAATCATCAAAGTGACAATGTGTCTCTCAGTAAAAAGACAGGGTTTATGGCAGCTCCAATAAACTGATGCTGGAACCACAGAGCCATGGACAGAGACATGAAAATAAAACTTCTGAAGCCTTTCATGGCCAAGCAGCCACTTTCATTATTTCTTGGGCTGACACAAACCACTGGTCCAAAATTCCAGCCTTGGACTTACCAGGATTCCAGCCATTATTAGAAATAAGTCTCCTGTGTAGCTGGATGGATACTCAGGCAGGTGATGGGTATGGACAGTATGTGCAAAATCCAAGTAATCAAAAGTCCTTTTTTTTTTCAACGTATCTGTGAAAATTAAGCTTGCTTTTAGTAACATTGCAGTGCATTTTTTGTTTTACTTAACATTATCCTCTGTTATTTTCTGACTCTAAAATACTCTGGTCTAAAGAGCTCTTGTGGCAATGCATATCAAACCTCTTCCATTTATGTATTAGAGGCAAAAACATCATAAATTTTTTTTTTCTTTCACTTTATTCTGGTATCCTTGTACACAACAATTTTTTGCTCTACAGAACAATATCCAAGCTGCAATGTCAAAACAATTTGTAGGGTTTTTTTCATTGGGAAGGGTCTTGGAAGTGAAATAAACAGTTTAGAAAATCCCTCATTCAATTGCCTTGTGTGATTCCTGTCCTAAATTTCAATTTTTGATGTATGTTGTGCAATGGTAACAGTATTTATGTATAAATCATTTCAGAGGTTCAGATCTTTCCTTTCTTTACAGAACAACTGCTCAGTTTGGTTATGTTGATCTTCACTTGTTATGTGCCTTCCTTTTTTCTCTTTTTAATTTGCAATATTGCTTCTCTATCTTTTTATATTAGTGATTATTCTTTTTTCATTATTTTTTATTGAAGTTTTTTTTCTTAATTGATATTATTCTTCTCCGGATTAGGAGTTGAATCCTACCTTTGTAGTTAAAGGTAGTCTCAGCTGTGAGGCAGACAATGAAACTAGGTATTTTAGGATTATTTATACACTAAAATTTCATGGTGTGCACAAAAGTGTAGTATGGGAAAATCTCAGTATTCCAAATATCACCCCTCCAATTTTCAGGAGATCTGGGGGCTGTTCCTGGTTTAGTTTCCTGCCATCCCTGTTCTGGTGCTCAAGTAGGGAATGGCTTGGGCACATCATCACTGCCACAGTGCCATGAAATCCCATTGATTAAAACCCCAGTGACTGAATCTTCTTTGCTGGTTGTTGTCACCAAACTGTGCTCCAGGTTTCCTTCTGAGCCAGTGGAAATTAATGTTCCTTGAAATGAGACCCCCTTGTTTCTCACCGTGTGATTTCCCAGGTCAGGGGGGTTTATGTTTCCCTGACTGATCGGTGTTGTTGTATCTGTATTAATTATCCCTTGACTTTTCCTACAGCATTTTCATCCACTTAAAACTTGTTTCTGTCTTTATCCCCAACACCTGTTTAATGAGTGAGCAAGTTTTTACAAAGCAGAGTTTTCAAATAAATTTGTAATCTGCTTTACATTTACGAGGAGTTTCATCAATGTTGGTGGTGCTTCCCTTAAGCTCAGGGTGATGAAGAGGAGGCTCTGGGATGTTTCACTGATCCTAAGGCCACAGCTCGAATAATGGACTGCTCTGAGGGGCTGGGTCACACCTGGAATTTATGGACATTACTAACCCTACATTCCTAGGCTTCAAAAATTTTACAGGTTTTCCTTGCCTTGTTTCCAGGAGATCTGAGGCCAGTTTCGATGCCTACTGAGTACAGCTGGATAGGGGAGTCCAAAGAACAGAACGTGTACAAGAGGGGAAGCAGAGGTGAGTATTTTTTTTTTTCTCTGCTGTTGTCCAAGATGTTTTTCTTTGTTGCTTAAGGAGCATCACAGGGAAAAAAAATCTTTTTTTCAGTGTCACAGAGGCTATAAAAGAATCTGTTTAGTGTCTGTGCTTTTCTGTTTCTGTTTTTAATTTTATATTTCTGAAAATTAAGAATTTGTATTAGTAGGAGGAATTTAATTCTAGTATAAAGAAATATAAACATCAAAGCAAAAAGTACTTCGAAGACTCAGATATGTGTTCAAAGCAATCAGTTCGAAATCTGCTCAGCTCTGGAAAACAGTAAGTGATGTTACAGATGTAAGGTAGCATCCTTTAAGAACATTTTGATCAATATGAATTAAAATTTGGAAGAGGAATCAGCAATTGTACTGTCAGTGTTCAGACCAGCAGTTCTAATCACATAAACTTCCATTGATCCCAGTGGGATTTATGAACTTTGCAAGAAAGAAAAGTGATTGCACAGTTTCTTTTTTCCTTTGTTTCCTCTGGCAAAAAGAAATAATATAATTCAAAACAATATTCTTCAAATATGCAACCATATTTATTGTGACACCAATTGTTGAAGATTCTTGAATAGTATTTTTTTAGAATCTTTTATGCATGGTCTGGAAGCTGAGAGGAGTTCAACTTGACTACTAAAAATGTGAACAAAAATGAATGTTATTCTTGAAGATCAATACAGGATTTTAAATTACCTTTTTCAGTAAACTTCCATGCCAAGAGAAAATAAATTTCATTTAAGGCACAAGCCTTTTCTGATTTATTCCAAATCTGTTGATGTATGTTCAGCTCATATTTCACTGTTACAGACAGTAAGAGACTTGTTGCCTGGCCAGTTCCCATTTTGAAACTGTGCCCAAGTATGCTGCACATCTCCTTAAAACCATTATTCCAGCTTGTCAAATTCCTTGAAATTACAACCCTGGTGTCTGGAATGGTCCCAGAGATGCTCCCTGTGTGATACAATCCAGTAATATTTTCTGTGTCCACTCCCTTTCACCACCCATGGTGTCAGTAAATGTGGAACAGAGTCCAGGGAGAGTCCCCACAATTCCCTGGACATTCACATGACTTTTTCCAGTTTAACAGGACTGAGTGAGGGTCTCTGGCGAGCCAAAATGTTTTTCTGCTTGTTTCCTCTTCCTAATGTTTCTTTTTTGCCTTCCTTCCCCTCCAACCACTGACTCTGAGAATTCACTGCTGCGGTACCTGAGCGACGACAAGATCCTGGTGATCCAGGAGGACCCTCTGATGCAGAAGGACAACAAATGGGACACGGGCAGGAGGTCCAGAAAAAAGGGCAAACCCCCAGGGAACCCCAGCTATCCCACCAGCCCCTCTGTGCTGGCCTCCACCATGAATGTCAGGCTGGAGCCAGGGCAGCAGGACGTGCTCAACTTCTCCCTGGCAGAGAACAACACAGTTCCACTTTACCATGTGAGTGCCCAGCAAGCACCTCCCTGCATGAGCCACCTGGAAAACACTCAGGTGTTCTCCTCTTAGGATTGATCCAGGCATAAAGGCACAGTCTTCATGTTTTCATGCTGTATTTCATAGTCTGAGACAGGTTGCTCAGTGATGGTGTCATTACAAATTTCTCATGACAGTCACTTTTTTGATGTCAGTATTATGACAGCTTTCTCATAAAACTCAGGACAGAACAGCAAAACACAAGGCAAGAATCATTTGCTGTCAGATGCTTTAATAAAATTGTGCTCTTAATTACTCAGTCTCACTGAGTTTAGTTTAATTTAACTGTATTATCTTTGAAGGTTCATAAGGATCCTGCACTCAGCCTCTGATAATGATTTATTATACACTAATTTATAAGCTTTTGTATTTCCTCTTTGATTACTGTGTCTTGTAAAACAGATGAGTTTAATGGAGTTACTGTTTATTTAAATTTATTTATTGAAATTGTGGATTTAAATCTGTCTGACAGGGATTACCAGTATCACAAAGTCAAAGCAAAGGATTTCAAACCTGGAGAGAAAATCAGCAGGCAATTTATTAGGATGAATGAGAAAATTATTATACAATCCTGCAACAAACCCCAACAATATTTCATAACTTGGTAGATGAAACAGCTGGTTTCAGTCAGATTTTGGAATTCTGTTGATTATCTGTTGGCTCACCAGAGTTCTGAAGAGAGGAAATGGGTCATTTAGGGTAAGATGCAAATTCCACCCTTGATTTCAGGACTGAAGTTGTATTTTCTTGCATGATTTCCACACCATCATGCAACTAATTGAACAGACATGATAAATTAGCAGTATGATATTGTATGATAATAAAGTAAATATTTAAAAATACCCGAATGATATAAAATATCAACTCTAAAGGGTCTGAAGGAAAAGCAGGAAACTGGAAAACAGGAGTTATCCTGGAAGAGACAACATGGAGTGGTCAGTCCACCCTAAAAGTCAGTGCAGTCCCTGTTCACAGACTCTGCTTCATGTGCAGTGATTACAGAGGAGGGCACAGGTAAAATGATTATTCATGGACTGACAGAGCAGTATAAATTCTTTTACCACTATAAATTTTTGGGGCAGCATTAAAAGAGACCTTTGCAGTCCTTCAGGAGATAATCACAGGAATCAGAATATCTGAGGCACTTTGTCAACTGCCTTATAAATATACAAGAGGAACTGAGTCGACAAATACACAGTTGCTGACACAGATTTTGTGAGTTCTTGGCAGCACAGAATCATTCACATTAACATCTTCCCACTTGGAATACTGAAAGAATTCTGAAAAGCCAAGCAAAAAAATGGGCATATTTATCTTGAAAGAGAGCTACCCAGAACAAAAATGCAAAATATCAAAGAACATTTCATGGCAGCTTGATAACAAAAAGGAAAAGTAACAGAGTGGTGTTCTTAGATATAAATTTAAGTTTTAAGTAGGTCAGCTCATTTCCTTAATATCTAAAGGTGTTACCAGGATTTTCATAAGCATTTTGATATATAAACCTTTTTTGGATAATGAGACCAAATCATCTTAAAACAGCTTTTGCTACATTTGTATTAGAAAAGTTGACAAAACTGATTTAGCTTTTCTTCTTTCTTTGGCTCTGTGTTTTTCAGTGGAAGGCAAAAGTGCAGAACTGTTGAAATCACAATTCCATGAAATCCTCTCCCCTTAACACATGCCCAGTACAACTTCTGGATATAGATCAAAATTTCAGCCCAGAGAAATGCTTTGGGAAATGGAGATGATGAATAAGATTTTCATCATCTTTAGTGAAGGGAAGGTGATAATGTTTTGTAATCAAACAAGGATGGCTTGATGGAAGGAGGAATTGAGCATCACTTAGCCATTGCTTAATTTTCTAAGCACTTACGTAAATATGTAGCAAAAAAATACAAAAAGACACTTACTTAACAGCAGTTTAAATTACCAGACATAAGAAATTTTGCAAAATTGGTAATTTCAGAGATTCACCACTAGATTAATGCTTTGGAAGGAGTGTTGATTTGCAACCTAAAATTAAACAATTAGCCTGATTTCATAAGTTGCTGGGAGGATGCAGAGTTCCTATACAAAATGGATATTTAGGTAATGCAATATTGGCAGCATGCCCAAGATATAAAATGATGCATGAAGCCATGTTGCAGTAAAATATTCCTGTCAAGAAACACTGCCCCTTTCCAGGATATATTTATAACTCTAATTTAATTGATATGCAACGTCACAGAACCTAAGCAAGAGTCAATTACAATTAGCAAGGCTGATATAAATAATTAATTGAGTATCTTTTGGAACATGACTTTCTATGTTTACTGATGTTTCACTTCTGAAGTGACATCATTTACCAGGTTGAGCCTAAGTATGGGCTTACAGGGATAGAGTTAAAACCTGAATATGCTTTTATTTTGTATTATCAGAGTTCATTCTGCGGAAAATTAACTTATCACACAGGACTCCAGCTCAGTAGACCAGATGTACCTGGGAAAATTTTTATTTTGCATTTCTGACCATAAAACACAACACAAAAACCTTGGAAAATCTTCAGAATTTTACGAAAAGTTATAGAAAACTGTACCTATTCTGCTGCTCAGTTCCATTGTGCTCTGTGGCAACCAGATTCCATCTAAAAAGAATATTGAAGATCTCATTCCAGATCCAATCTGAAAATCCACACAGTGTTCAACTCTGTGGTTTTATTGCCTCAGATTTGCACAACTTTCTGAAGCTCTGAAATTCAATTTGCTGGTTATCACATTAATTTCTCGATTTGGATAATGATCTCTCAGCTGGTTTTACTTGGAGATAAATGTTTTGGACCTATTATCTACAAAATAATCGGATATTTTGCTTTGTAGTATCATATATTAAAAAACTGGATAATAGATTTGAATTTCTAAATTTTTTTGTGAATTAGAATTCAGCGTGTTGAAAAGACTTAATTTTTAATGAGTTTTAAGATCAATTCTTTCATTTCAATGTTCCCTTCACAGTAAAACAGAAATAATGGCTGCTTTAGGGTATTCATTGAGAGTGCAAGACCAGGAGCCACATTTTATTTTAAAGATAATTTGAAGCATGATGGTGTTTTAAGGTTAGTCATTGGTACACAGCACTTGCTTAACTTGCTTTTTATTCCCTTCATGCTGATCTCAGAAAGTTGGTAACATCCCTGTGGCACAGGGTGATGGAAATGCTCTTAACTGTTCCTGGAGCTGCAGAGGCAGCTTGACAAACGATATAAAGTTTAATGATACATGCTGAGAATTAAAACCTGTGCCAAACCAATGTAAATCTGGGTGTTGTGTAATGGGTGCATGCTGGGATGTACCAGATGTTCCAGATGCTTTTTTTGGGATGGCAGGCAGTCTGAGTGCTGCTCTGATAAGTAGAATAATTAAGATAGTCTGGGAGAATCAGCTCCACTGACTGAAGGAGGAGCCTTTTATTGCCAATTTTGCAGGAAAAGTGCTCATGTTTTATTTATTCTTTCCTGCTCTTGCAGAAAGAAACCAAACTGTGCTGTCAGGGATGAGCATTACTTTCTTCAGAGTTTTATTTGCTTTCTGAATTGCTGAATAAAATCTATCTTTGCTTTTTATTTAAGTATCTGTAATATGGGAAACCTTCTTTCCCTACCTTGCAGTTATGCTGAGAAATCACTCTGAGGATGATTGTGGGGATTCTGGCTTCTCAGAGAGGCTAATATAAGTATTTCTGACTTCTGTAGCTTCAAAATGAGTCTGCCCAGTTGTACTGATTGTAAAATAACATTTTTTTCATTGGGACTGTGCACATGAAGGCTTGAGCTGACAAGTGTCTCCCTCATACTTGAACATGGATCCTTGAGTAGCAAAGTCCAANGTCCTTGATTTCTGGAAGAACCAGCCCCTTGCAGAAGCTCAGGAGAGGGGCTGGGATTTTGTTTGGAATAGCCTGGTTAGGATGGATGTGTTTGCAAATTCCACCCCAAGACAGGCTTCTCATTCCTGCTGCTTCCAAAAGTTCAGGCTGCCTGGTTGACCTAGAATTCCTTGTATTTGTAGTTATATCAGGACACTCTGCACAAAGCAAATACGAGGCTGCCTTTATCCAAACATATATGGAGTGTTTTCTGAAGTAATTTTGCTCTATTAGAGCATATTTAAATGATGATATTCTGCAGTCTTCAAACAAACCACTACAAACTATCAATGTAAGTCAGCAAATGAAGCATTCATTAACCTGCTGTGACTTCATGGGTAAATTGCCATTTGTAAAACATTCTGCAGTCCTCTGACTCCAGAGAACCACAACACAACTAAGTTGTACTGCATTGTATTATTTAGCAAATAATTTATGCCTTGTTTTTATTGTTTTGCCAGGCTACCAAAAAAACCAGTTTAGATATACATACAGTCTAAAGCCAAATTTAACAGCCATTTGTTAATAAATATTAATTACAACTGATATTATTGCTATAATAATTGCAATATTTATCCTCCAGAAGATGCACCAAATAGAAATCTCTCCCTTATCACACAAATATCATGTCCTGCTGCTGAAAGGATCAATGTGTAGGAATCCAGTTGAAACATTTTGGAGACTCCTGATTTTTTCCTCTCTACTCCATGGCTCAGCCTTGCTCCCTGTCCTTTCCCCCCTCCCCAGCAGGAGAACAAGGAGGGGGTTTTGGAGGACAGGAGCATTTCATGGCAGAAAGGTCAGCCCTGGGCAGGGCAGGGCCACAGGTAACCTGTTCCCATGAGAATGGGGAAAGAGAGGAAAAGGAAAGGGAGGGAATTGCCTGTTTTTCCTGACCTCTCCCTTTGATGCCTCCCATTCCCCACCGTGTGCTGACAATGCTCATCATCATCCCATAATTACAAATTTGAGTGGATCCCTTCCCTCTGCCTTCAGTTCATCTTCTCACCTGCCCTCTTGTTTTTCTTCAGCACAAATTTGAGTACCTCAAACTGTACATGAATGTAGATCACATTGGGTGATTTCCTGTCTCTGTTATCTCTCAACAAGGGTGAGTGGAATGAAAGCCTCAAAAGCTGTTTTTATTTTTAGCTCAGCAGGATAATTTTGAAAGCAGATTCATCTGCTCTCTGAGGTAGAGAGATAAGTAAAACCCCTCGTAATAAGGCCACTGTTTGATTTTTTCTGAACAAACATGATGTAGAGAAATCTTCAGGATAATAAATATAGGAGTTAAAGAAGCAGAAGAAGAAATATTTTTTTCTTTTTTTACTTTTATTAATAATAATTCAGTATCTGAGTATAGAAGAGTGGAAGAACAGTATGATAAAGATGCTTTTGAATCTTTGCATCTGACTAAATTGTATATGTAGATGGAATAAATATCTTGAATTTGGCCACTGAAATTAGTAACACCCATTATGAAACCATTCTAATCTCATTACCAACTATTCCTGTCTCTTGCTTTAGGACACAAGTAAATAATGAGTGTTGAATATTTTCACACGATCTTTGAAGCTCAGGGTTCTGTTCTCCGTGGTTTATCTGATTTCTTTACTTAGGAGAAGAAATTCTGATTCAAAGGAATGATTTTTTTTGTTGTAAGTCATTTATAGAAGTTTCAGGTAAATGAGACTTTCTATAGGATTTCCTTGGGGAGAGGTGCCTCAGATCTGTTTGTGGGACCACAGAGGCCTTTTTGTCCTTTCATCTCCACTCATGCAAGGCACAAGCAGATCGGTGGGAATCCCTAGAGCTCCAGAAAAGTGGAGCTGACTAAAGAAGGCAGATAGATCCCAGTGACCTGAATTTCACAGAATTTGTGCTTTATAGTCTCTGACAGCATGACAAGACTTGTGCCTCCTGAGCCTCCCACATCTGCTACTCATGAAAGTGGCCTTGTAGTAAGATGAAGTAAAGTTTTCGTTTGGGAAATAGGAAAAGGCAATTTTTTTTTTCCAAATGTCACAAACTGGTAAGAAGTAACTGTTCAAAAAAATTATATATAAGGTTGCTGAAAATGCAGGTAGGAGCCTTCCACATCTAAGTCATTGTCAGCATTGAATCTGCATGTAATTACAATTACACAAGGAAATTAATTTTAGCTATAGGTAGGCATTTATAGAAATGCCAGTGTGGGAGTTTCCATGTATAGTATCAGAAATCCTTTATAAAGGTTGGCATTTCAAGCTTTTTTCTCCCAAGAGAGCTTCTTTGGGAAGAAAATCAGTCAAATAAAAGATGATAAATATGTGACAAAGGTCCCTAGTAATCCTGAGTATCCACACTTAAATACTGGGAATAATCTCTATATTAGTAATGAGCTGGTGAGGAGCTGAGATTTTTCTTCTAATAAATTAATTATTGATAAAATCTTCAAAAGATATAATTATGGTTTTTGTGTTTCAAGTACCAATATCAACAATTTTCTCTCCCTCTATATTTATATAGACATTCTTCTTTGCTCTTTTCTGAATTACAGCAACTAATAATCAGTTACAATAATCTATGAGTTGTTCAATGGTTAAATATTTTCCTTTTCCACACTGTTATAGTCTTTTTAAATTTCCCTACTACAGACTATGCTTCAGTTAATGAGATTACATTATTCAATATCTTTGGAAATTATTGCTTGGTAATGCAGAAAAATTGGTGGTGTTGAAAGACTGACCTCTAGAAAAATGTGTTTTATTATCAGAAGCAAATTTCTCTCTAGTAAGTCTTTTCTCAGCCTAATATATGCAAGTTCACATCACACTAATAATTGTTTATGAAATATATCTGATCAAAATAAATCTGGAAGCCACAATCCAAGGTGATCACATGTGACAGAGGTGGTTTTTGTGCATTTTCTTGGAAGGAAATAAATAACTGAGTTCTTATAGCAGTGAAAATTTGTAATTCAGGTCCTGGAAAGAGCAACCAGAGCAAGGTGAGGGAGGTTTATTTCAACTTTGTCAGGGGAGAGAACATGGAATGGGTCCCATTTGGGAGAGAGGGAATAAACCCTGATTGGGAAACATCTTGCTTTTACTTTGGGAGCATTTTCGGAAAAGGAAATTAAGAAATAGAATATGAAGCTCTGACTGAATTAGTAGTCTCGCTTTTAGTTGCTAAAATTAGGAACCTTAGAAGTCAGAGGGATAAGAGAAGGAAAGCTTTGAGCCTTCTGGTAGGAATAAATTCTATTTTTATAACAGTAGCATGGGTAGTGCTGCTGTCAAAGTTCTTTTGCTTGCTTGACCACACAATATTTTCCTGGGCTGTCCCCAGTATTTCCAGGGATGCTCAGACTGGTTCACTTGTATTTAGCAGTGCATTTTCAGCACCAGAGCAACATCTCTCAAGCAGATATTTTGCTTTAGCTGTGTGCTGTTAACCCTTCCAGTCTGCTTTGAGAAAATATGAGTATTTCTACAGGGTATTTTCAATTTTTTAAAGTTCTGTAGGCTACATTTCAGTATACTCTGAGGAGAATTGAGGCATTTATGGCTCTCAGGAAAGCCTGTTAGGGTTTTTTGTACTCAATCACTCAGTGGGGATCTCCTGCCTTTGCCTGGTTTTGACAAGGAGTGTCAGAGAACTCCCTGCTTTTAGTGTAAGGGCACCATTTCATTATTTTTCATCAGATAAGGCCTCTTATTTGAGTGAGATCATCTTTGCTCCTCACATTTGCTGGAATATTTTAGCTGAAGTTCACTAAAAGCTGATAACTGGTTCTGTACTGGGTTCCCCAGGGGCAAGGGAGACTTCTTGAAGGAGGAGGTGGAAAAATGTGTTTGTCCAAAATGTGCCTGAGCAGAGCCCTGTGGTGCAACAGCCCCAGCAAACTCCCTGTCCCTTCTGTTTTTGTGCTCTGAACTCATCTGTGATTTGGTATTTGTGATCTAACATCTGCTGCAGGCCTCAAGTAATGGCATTAAAACACAAACATTGCACTTACTAAAATTATCAGTTTCCTATTTGTTTATCCAGAAAGTCAAAGATTTTGCAAGTGCAGATTTCTGCATTTATAAACAAATACATATGAATTTTACGACCTATTGGGGGAGGGGGGTGTTGGGGGTGTTGTTATTTCATTTTTTGTAATTTCAATTATTAGCTGTGGAAAAAATCCTCCATCATAAAACTTATTTTAAAGTAACTTAAACTGTCTGGAGATTTCATTTTTAACCCCGAATCAGCTGCTACTTACTCCACAAAGACAGGCTCATTTCCAAACCTCCGAGGAATAACCAGTGTGGTAAATCAAGTTATATAAAGCTGGGTAAGAACAATGTCAAAGAAAGTTTGTCCTTCTGAAATTCTGTATTCTATATTTCAATATTTGTTCTTTGCATTTAAACTCTCCTTCAAATATTAATGCTTTTGCAAACATTCCAACAAATTTTAGCTCCTTTATTTTAAAGAGCTTTGATCACAATTACACAGCATCTGAAGTTAGTTTATAAGTGCAGATGCAAGTTGTTTTAAGCATGATCTTCATTTTAAAATAACTCTTAGCTGGAAATTGAAATAAGTGTTCGATTTCCTTTGCTTTAGAGTTGCAGAATGACTGTGGTTTACCTCTGTCACTTGTTTCACTGTGCTCAAAGCACCATGGAAGTCTGGTCTTTAGTCATGCTTAATGCTCTTTACTTTTTTTCTACAGAGAGCAGGGGATACAGTCAGTGGAGATACTGAAAGGTAATTACTTCTGTTATTCTATATTTAAATATATACACAGTTATATTTGTGAATTAAACTCTTAGAAATTTGGTTGCAGTATTTGAGGAATAAATTTTCAGGGTTTAAAGATATCAGTGCTGATATCATTTAGTAAATGTTCATTGGCCAACACCAAACATAAGTATAAATTACAAAGCTTTAAAAAATTCTTCAGGTAAAAGTTTATAAAATATTTGTAGAGGGGGAAATTATACTGTTATGTTTCCCAATTTACTTTTTTACTTTTCAAATTCAGTATTTCAGACTCACTCTGAGGACGAAAAACGTAATGTGTGTCTAACATGATTTTGGTAACCAACAGGCAGAATGTTTCAATGAACAGCTACATCTAATTCAGTCTGTACAACATTACTGCTTATATTTGTGGTTTGTAGTAGATATTAAAAATGGGGTCTTCAGTTTGGCCTTTAGGTCTGAATTGAATCAATTTATTCTAATGAAGAAAGCAGTGATTTTGTCTTTCATTTCTTTGCTGTTTATCTGATGAAGTATCTTCATGTTGCATCCAAAAGTCACAGTAAAAGAATGTTTGAAGCAACAGCTATTTTGTATCATCATATATTCTAAATAAGTTTAGTTGTAATCTATGATAATTATTCTTTTTCATGTTTTTTCATTCCATATATGGCCTAAACCTATTTAAGAAGCTGAATAATTGATTAGGTTTAGAGTGCTTTGACCAATCTAAAGGATTTACAATTGCTGCTGATTCCCTTCAGTGCTATAAACATCCCTGAATTACAGATAAAAGTCTGAGGTGCAATACTATCAGCTGTTGACCACCTCATGCTTGATTTTTCAGGGCTGACAGCATTTTTACCTCTTTATATGTGTTTTAAACATCACAATGCAGTTGAAAGGCAGCCATAGTGGTGACCATTTGCTGCTTTCCCTGGGTGTGCTGTGCATGGTTAAAATGGCATTTAACCAAATGGAGCACCACTGTTAGAGATTAAAGTGAGGTACAGATGAAATTCCACCTCATCTGACAACAGACAGTCCTGTCCCTCCAGTGCCAGCAGTTCATCACCTCAGCTAAGTGTACAGGTTTGCTTTTACGGGAGGTTAAACACATTAATATTTAAATATTAATATTTTGTTCCATTTTGCAGCATGCCTCCGTCGAGGGTTACCTGGGGGGAGAGTGGGTTATTCCTGCTCTCTTTTGAAGTAGCACCTTCACTTCACCTTTTGCCTTTACCTCTCACACCTGAGTTTTGAAATACCTCCTGTTTTCCATAAATCTGACTGTTTTCATTTAGTCTCCCAGCCCCTTTAGAGGTTCTCTTGTCCTGTTCCTCTCTCTCACTTGCCTCTCCTTGTTTTCTGCCTGGTTCTGTCCTCCCTCAGGTCCTTGCTGCCTGACTTCTCTGCATCAGAAAGAAACCCCACACCCTTCCCAGAAACAGCCACATGTCTCACCCTTTCCATTTCCTTCTCCACACCCACGTTTTGGTGCAGCCACAAGGAAGATCTGCAGAGGAGTCTTTTTTTCTTCTTCTGAGCAGTTTTGTTCTTCCCAGAGCAAAGGGCGCCTGATTTTTCCCAGTGGGCTGCACATGCCCAGTTTGGCAGGGACATTGCAATCCAGATGGAACCTCCCTGGTGGACAGGACAGGGCATCTGCCAAGAGATACTTTCCAGGGACATATGACTTGATGAAATTTTGGCAAACTTTCATAGCAAAAGGCTATGCTTTCAAGTTCTTTTATAGAGGAATTCTTCTCCCACACATTTTAGCCTTCAGGCCCAAAACATGACCACATTATACCTTTTCAATATGTCGAAAAATATTTCAAGAGGCAGAATTATATCACCTTCCTAATAACCTTATTTGAAGTGATTTAAACAGCTTACACCAAAATAAAAAACATTTTTCAGATATTTAGCCCCTACAGTTAGGCTTTGGGGAGCAGGAGATCAACTGTATGGATAGATTGACATATTTGGGTGAAATACCATTATATTCAATAACTGAGAGGGCGGAAATTTAGGTTGGATATAATGAAATTCTTCCCTGTGAGGGTGGGGAGGCTCTAGCACAGGGTGCCCAAAGCAGCTGTGGCTTCTCCATCCCTGAAGGTGCCCAAGGCCAGGTTGGATGGGGTTTGGAGCACCCTGGTATAGTGGAAGGTGTCCCTGCCCATGGCAGGGGGTGGAATGGGATGGGCTTTAAGGTCCTTGCAACACAAACCATTCTGTGACTCTGTGATTTTAACATACAGGAACCTATAGGGCTTCTGTGCTATTTATTATTGCCTCCTTTGTTTTAAAAAAGCCAAGGAGAAGGAAGTTGTTTCTTGCATGTAGTAGAACATCCCATAGGCTTCAGGGAACACGTGCTGGAAACTCCAGCAGTTTTGTGAGAGTTGCAAGGCTGCAGGATGTCCCCGGGAACATGGAGCTTTTTTAACTCATCTGATGAGTGGAATGTAAAGCAAGCCTGGCAGCTCTGTCACAGCCCGGAGCAGAGCAGAAATGAGGGATCTCTGCCTTACAACTCTGGGTTCTTCCAAACTCTTGGCACCTGAACACCTCACACCTGGCCCAGCTCTGTGCACAGGGCAGGACTTCCACCAGCATCCCTCGGTGCAGGGCACTGTCCATCACTCACAGACCTGCCCTGCCTGGCAGACAAATATCTGAGCTCTCCTCACAGCTCCTGTGGCTGGAAGTTGTGACCTCACTCCTGAGCAGGAGTGGTGACTTAGGAAGTTGCAGCTGGAGGTGGAATCCCTGGATGCATGGGTGTGCTGAGGTTTTAGGAGGGCAAGCTGAGCTGCCTGATCCTGAGCAGCAGCTGATTTGTTCCCCTGTTTGCCAGGAGCCTTTGCCCTGTTGGGGGTTATCACAGATGATGAGGAGGTAACAGGTGCCCAGTGAGGAATCACTGCTGAGCTTTCCTGCAGACAAACGCCTGTCTCTGTGCTTGGCAGGGCTCCCTGTGATCTTTGATCTTCAGTTCACTTGAGGAGGAGTTTTTTTCTGGTCATAGAAAGCCTCAACACCTGTGGGTTCTGGCCACGGGTGTGTCATGTAACTGTGACATCTCTGTGGAGACTTGGGTGCAGAGGCAGAAAAACTGCATCATTCACATGTGGCACAGCTGCTACTCGATCACTTTTTCTGAATATTTGCTTAGTTTTTATGTGAAAACACTGCTCTAGTTCTTTCTCATAACACATTTTGTCTTTGTAAACGGCGCTTAAAGATTATTCTAATCACCGCCACGGCGGTGTGCTTTGGAAATTGCTTTTTTGTTTTTTTGGTTGTGGTTAATGCCTGGGAGACGGGAAGAGATGAACATTTTAAAAATAACTTTCAGTCTTGACATTTTGCTGTCAATGTTGCATGTTCAGCTGCATCTGTACTGCAGAGGCTGCAGGGATTTACAGGTGCACCTGGGCTGCTCGAAGCATCAACAGCCCAGAGCAGAGACCTGAGCCAGGGATTTCAAACCTCACTACAAAATACTCAATAATTAATCTGCAGTGAGAATTTACTCGTTGAAACACGAATATATTATATAAGAGATGGAAGTTCTAGTAACCTAAATGTAAATAAATCATGGATCCAGATGAGGTGGCTAAAAATGCATTCCTGTGACCACATAGATAAATCCAAAATGCTACATGTGTGTATTAGTCTAAGCTCTAAAAAAATTAATAAAAGGGAGACCTTTTTATCCACACAAATTCCAATATATGCCCCACAGGTAGGCAGAGCACATCCAAAGTCTCAACAGACATTGCTTAAGTCCTTCAGGTATCTGTCAAACAGAAATAGCTCAGAAATCCATTTGAGGAAATTTTAGGGTAGAACAAGTATTTTAGAATAAGACTGTAAATGTAATTTAATTATAAATTGTATTAATTACATTAATAAATAAATTCAAATTTTGCAGTAATTTCCTTAATATTTTGCCTTTTCTATGTGATATTATTTATGCAAGGAATGTTTCTGCAGAAATACTGAAATAATTGCTTGATTTTCTTTTCTTCTTTTCTGTTTGTTTTAATTGCTATTATCTTTTTCTAGATCCTGAAGTTTGTTTCAAAAGCGCAATTATTCATTAACACGTATTTAGTAGATCAACTGTTTTAATTGATCTGAGAACTATTAGTCCAGGTTCTTATAACTTGTATCACTGCACATATTCCCCCTTCTTTTCCTTTTTGCTCCTTTTGCTGTAACAACAGATTTCCTAAAAACACAGCTGAGGAATAAGTCAATCAAATGTGATACAGAGCATTTCAACCAGGCCATGCAAAGTACTGGGGGTACTCTGTGTCTAAATTGGTTCTGCCCCTTTCATGCAGAAAATTTACTAGTTTAGAGAGGAGAAAAGATCAGTATTTCCTTCTTCTGTGGTCTGCACATCTGAATACTTCAGGAATGATTACATTTGGGGAGGGGTATTTGATAAACATAAAATCTTTTAACAAACAAACCTCCTGCAGACTTCTGAAAACTGTTGCCGAGTGAAAAGATGGCACTTGTTACATGCTAGAACACCTAATCCTGACCTGACTTCCTGGCCAAAGTTTCAAAATCCTGGAGCAGGCTGCTCCTATTGATAATTCCAGACTGCTTGCCTCACTTTACTGCATTTTTGCTGCTGGGAGTCCGTGATTACTCTAAGGAGGCCCATTATTGTGGTTGCACAGAGGCAAATAAAACTTCACCAAGGACTTTTTTGATATCACAACAGATGCATATTTAAGATTGTATATTGGCTGAGAGAGAGACTGGAAGCATCAAAAAGTGATGCTTTCCACATGGGATTAAAAGGAGCAGCCCCGAAATCAGGGGCAAGTGCCCAGAAGGGTGGAAGAGCATGGATGGCATTGTCAGGGACAGGCAGAAATGGGGCATTAATGGCACAATCAGCAGCATTTTGGGCATCTCTCCATCCCCTCCCCAAATGTCTGAAGCTGAACTTGTTAGCTTTTCATTGTTTCCTTCAATTCATGTCACCTACAGACAGCTCAGAACATCAAAGTCTTGCCTATTAACTTTCACAAATTTAATTTCAATGTTATGTATACCACCCCTTCACTGCAGGCTGGAAATTTTCTTTGCCTCAGGACAACAGATGTTTCTAACCCACACTGCAGAAGTTGTTTCTGCTGGTAAATTTGATTTCTCCTAACAATGTAAATCTTCAAATGAGAAAATGCCACTTCCTGCCTCCCCGACTTAAAACAATTGTTGTTATTATGACCAACAGAATTTGGCAATATATTAAAAATGTCCACAATTCTTTTATTCCTTTTTCATTTTTCCCCTCGATCACTTTTCCATTTCTGCATTCTGTTTCTATTTACATGACATATACAAAAAAACATCCACAGTGTTAAGGACTCTCCTTCTCCTGACTTTTGAGAGCATGAAGGGGAATTGTGTGTTTAAGAATTTCTGTGCCAGATCAGAAGACTCTGACCCCGATTCAGTGTCCTATTTCCATCATGGCCAGTACTGTTTGCACTGGATGAGGGAAGGCCTCTGGTGCTGCTGCCCTGCTTTGTTCTCCAGTCTTTACAGAACTCAAATATATCAGAGATAGTACTTTTGCATTTTAAAGTGTCAGTTCTTGGTATCTGTGGCATCCTGTAGCAAAATCTTACAGAACTTTGTGCTGCAGGATGCTGTGTTTATATTTAGAAATCCACAGCTGTAAGCACCATGTAATCAGCTTGAGGTTTTTTTTCCTGTGGTTATTTGACATGTTTCTTGTGTCTGTCCTAGATATGCAAGTTCTGCCATTGACCATCCAGGAAACACATCCATGAGGAAGGTAATGATTTATAAATGTGCTTTAAATGAGCAAAGAAACTCCTCAACTGTTCAATTCATTGCCATATTTTTAAAAGATACTTAAGATATCCCAAACCTGGACATCTGCCTGTGTTATGAAAGAACTCAAAAAAACCCCCCTAGGAATAATTTCCATGTTGAGGAAAGTGGCTGCTGCAACCACAGCAGGTCAGTGGGTCTAGAATACTTCTAGTTAAGTTTAGGAAATTAGGAATTCTGTTAAGTTTAGTAACCTTAGTGTGTGTTGTGAAGTATGTGATGGTTTGGGGAGGAGAATCACACACCACGTTGGGCTGGAAGGCACTTCTGGAGGGAGGCTTACCCTGAAGGTAAAGAAAAGCTTTTAAACTCTTAGAATATTTATTTAAATAGTACCCATAATATGATACAGAGACTGGGGATTAAGATTTTTCAGTTATTTTTGTGGTATCAACTATAAGGTGCTTCGTTTTCAATGGAAAATAGCTGAAAAAAAGTTTTATTATTTAGCATTTAGCAATTATTTGATACAAATGACAAACAACATTCATTTTCAAAATATCAATTTTTCATTCTGGCTTAGCACTTTTTACACTGATTAGGTCAGACAGGGCTTGGACCAACCTGGTCTAGGGAAGAGATCCCTGCCCATGGCAGAGGATGGAATGGGATGAGCTTTAAGGTCCCTCCCAGCCCAACCTTTTCTGTGGCTGTGATGACTCAGTCCTAAATAGTTTTCCCTAAAAACTGCTGTGGTTAAAGCCAGTGGAGGTACAAGCAACCAGTTCTGCTTTTCATTGAGTGTTTCCGTGACAGCACTTCTCCTATCCCCTGATTACACTGAGATCTCCTTAATTTACCTCCCTGTAGCATCCATTCAGCTCTAGCCCTTTTTTTTTTTCATTTCCACTGTGCTGGGTTTGGGGGTGGCAGTGTTTGCACTCTCTGACTCTGGCCCTGTGTTGTGGTTTCGAGGTAAGAATCGAAACACTGACAGCACCAGCGAGTTCTCCATCATCTGTCTGTCTCCCATAGCAACTCAGAGTCACTTGGAGTTGCGAGTTCTCTTTCCTCACTATGTTTGCCACCAAGTTAATTATAGTGGTTCTTTTATCTCTCAGAATGTGGAGCTTGAATTTTTACGTTAGTGCTAATTATCTACTGATCCCCAAGGAATTGCAAACCTTTAACTTTCTCTAGTTTCCTTGTTTTGAATACATTCTATGTATGCATAAACAAAACAGGAAGAATAATTAACTAAGCTTTTTAGAGGAAAGATATTTTTTCATGTCAGAAAGATATTTTCAGCTCTCCCTTGACTTGTTGTGCTATTTTTTTTTTAAATTTATATTAAATAATGTATACCAGTTTCTGGTGAGTATCTCCTCCAGATGTTCAATTTGTCTTGCAGTCCTTTAAATTTAACCACATTTCATTATGGCCTTTTATTACATCGCTGCATTTCTCTAGCCTAAATTGTGGGAAAATCTGGTGATGCGTTTTTCAGGAACACACCTGTTTTGCCCTAACACATTTCTGTGGAAAGGGGAACATTGAGCAGATTGTTTCAGCTCCAGCTGACACAACAGGACAGATCAATATTGCTGCTGTGATTTGCAATACATCAACAAAACCCCCAGAGCTGCTGGGCACATTTGCTGCTTTCTCTCGGAGTTTTGCTGTTTCATTTTCTGCATTTTGCCACGTTTCCTCCAGCACAGGAGCATTAATCTTTGTCTGCTCTTGAAGGAAGAGACACATTTGCAGAGATGAAGTTGAACGGGGGAGATGTGCTGGGTTAGTGGCACGCTGCACACTCACTCGCTGAGCTTTCCCTGCCAGAATTTCCATGTTTTGCAGAACATTCCTGTCCTGGGGCTGGCTGGGAGGACAGGCTGAGGTCAGGAGAGCACAGAGAGCTGGTGCCCTCCGAGCCAGCTCCCTTGGGAGTCAGGAGCTGCTGATCCCTGCAGTCCCCACAAAAACCTTCTACTTGTGGAGGGCTAAATCCCACCAGGGTTGCAAACAGGGCTGTGGATGTCCAAACCCTCTCCTCCCTCTGCTGCTTTCAATTAAAATAAACCTTTGTCTCTCTGGAGCTGGAGTCTTGTTTTCACCTGATTATTTTCTAAGGTTCTTAAGCCTTTGTACATTGGAGGCAAATCCTTACCAGTTTTTTGAGTGCTATTCCTGGTTTTGGTTTTAAATAAAGAGATGCTTTTAGGTTGATTTGGTTTGGTGTTTTTTGTTTCTTTTTTTCAGAATCTGTAGCAATATTCTAATGCTGCCACAAAAGAAAAAAGGATTTTTTTTTTTTTTTCTCTTGAGACTTATTCTGTCAACCACCAACCCAAAAAACTTGTTTCTGTGGTGGGAAGAGTGCGACTTTGACACCTCACTGAGCACAGGATTTTGCATATAATGTTTGTGGTGAATATTTCTTGTCGAAGGCATATTTTTATAATTATTACATTGATGCAACAAACTTTAAATACCTGTCAGTTTATCATCTCGTTCATGGGAGTTTATATCTTTAGTTTTCAAACTACTGCACAGCTATTCATGCAAAGAATCCTTGATGGTTTCACTGAAATTGTAATTAATATTTTTAAATTGATTTTAATTTTCAGGTTTAGCAGAGTGTTGTTTTCTTTAGGATGTGGAGGAAAGTAATGTGAGAAAAATGACAGAAGGGAGATCCTGTGATCACTAATTCTGTGATAACCCTGGAGAGGAGAGTGAATGAAAGCTCTTACATGTTACTGCTGTTACTTGCACTGGTGTTTCATAATTTATTTATTTTTTTCCTTACAGTCATTCCATTACGCTTCCCTCAGGGTAAAAAGCAGAAAATGGTCAAAAGGTAACTTCTTTCAGTTAACATTTCGAAACTAGAAAATGAGCCGCCTTCTCTGATAATAAGTGACCTGTATCATAAGTTCAACTTGATTCAAATATTTCTAAATTTGATGGTAAGGGACAAAGGAAAATACCAGATTAAATTACCAAAATAAATGTTTTATAGGTAGAATATTGCTTGGGTGGGTGGTAAAATTGCCTCTTCCTTAGGAAGAAGGCAAGGAGCATCTACGAGCAGATGGATGAGAATTTGCTTGTGGAATACTGCAGAGCAAAGGATGGTGTTTTATATTCTCTAAATTTCATCTGTTTCACAGCTGTAGGACAAATGTAATTCTTGTAGCATCATAAACTTGATTTTTCACAGAAAAAAAAAAGGTCTAATATGTTAAGGAGATTTTCTACAGAGTTTTTTTTTAAGGAAAATAAATTATACCATTATACCATTTTTTTAAAAAACTGGTTTTATTAATATTTATAAGGCAATCTAAGCTTTTCAATTAAGATTCATTGAAATAACACCACGAAAAAGAAAAACAACCCTACTCCTGCTTCTGTGCCTCTAACAGGATGCTGTAAAGTAAAAATATTGTTGTTCACTTCAGGATAAAAATCATGTAAGCATGTGCACTGTTATGAAAGTGAATAATCTTTCTTTTTTTATTGGTTATAAAAATTTGGTTTAAAAACTCCCATAATTTGACAGGGCTTCTGCTGCTAACGAGAAGATACACAGAAAAAAAGTAGTGTTTGCATCTGTGTACAGATTGTGTCATACTCTGAGTTTCTAACTGAGGCTAAAGAAATACATTTTTACTTTGGAATGATGCTGCCCATCTTAATCAGAAAAAAAAAATAAAATCAGCCCTTAGAGGAATGAACCTCTAAAGATTAAATAAAACATTGCATAAACCAGGCCTTTTTATTTTGTGTCCACGGGGAAACCAAAATTGCAGGGCACTGCTGAATTTGGAAACGGTTCATTCCGAGTTCTAGAGAGGATTTGGCTTGGAGGGTTTTGAATTAAAAATGGGACAGTTTTCCCCCCTCTCACTCACCCCGTGGTGTTCCCAGGGAGTTCCCTCTCCAGCGTGAGCAGGAGGCGCATTTCCTGCAAGGACCTGGGGCACGGAGACTGCGAAGGCTGGCTCTGGAAGAAGAAGGATGCCAAAGGTTATTTCACCCAGAAGTGGAAAAAGTACTGGTTCATTCTGAAGGATTCCTCCTTGTACTGGTACACAAACCAGAATGTAAGTACGTACCAAGCTTGGAGAAAGTAAAAATGAAACCTTGAGCTTTACAGTTCTTTTACAGTCTTTTTTTACTGCATGCTCGGAGGAACTGCCACTTTAATTGCCAGATCTGGGACACTCAGGGCTGGAAATATTTCAATTGAAAGTCTTTTTTAAAGTCTCCAAGTCCATGTTCAAGCCCAATAAAATAACAGATGTTCATGGCAGTCTTTAAGAAATGAATATGGCTGGAGTTAATCCTTTTCGACAGATTTATTTGGACCAACACAGTGTTCACACTCAACTCTCCCCAGTTTCAGCTGGGGCGGGGGAACGTGTAAAGTGTGACCATTTGTGTTAGTTAAGCATTCTGTGAAGCAGATGTGAAAATCTGAATTGGTAAATCACTTTATCTAGAAGTTATTTTTATATTGATGTTCCTCTTGCTTTTTGCTGAATTAGTCTGGAGTTTGCAGTTTCTCGTGTGTAAAATGCTGTCTTTGGTGAAATTTCCCTGAAAACCAATGGGCCTATGCTGGTGCAGTCTGCATAAATGTAAGGAAAATAACAGAGGGGAGAAGCCCAAAATGGTTCAGAGCTGCTCTTCCATTCGTGTGCAGCAGCCCCAGGGCTTGAGCTGGACTCTGCAGCCTCCTTTGGTTACTGATCTTTCACTCCACCTCTCCCATTTTCTTCCAGAGGATGAATTTAGCAGCACAATTTCCCTCAGTTTTTGTGTTTTTTGTAGCGAAGAGGGTGTTCAGCTGTGGCTGATCAAGAGGTTTTGTGGTGTTTGACATTTCCCGTGCCAGGTGGGGGGCACTGGCTGTGCACCCCCCCGACTCAGGCTGTGGCTCAAACCAAGCCACAATTCACTGTTCCCTCGCTGATACCTTTCAAAAACCTGCCTGGTGTTAATATATCTCCCTGCTTTTCCTGCTGAATTGCTTCAAAAGAAGCAAAAAGTGACAGGATGCATTTCCTGGTTATTACCTCCCCATTTAATCAGAGGTGACCTCGCCAAGGGAGCGCCTCAGGGGCCGCCAGCAGGACACGTGGTGTGACAACTGTGACTTTAGAGAGAGAAATCCTCCAAACAGCTGTAAAATGGGGATTTATGGTGAAGGATCTGAGAGTTCTCCTCTGTTTAGGTGCTGTGTTTGGGGCTGAAAGGTTTTCTGTGATCTTCAGCAGAAGGGAATGGGGATGGCTGTGCCTCCTTTGAGAAATTATCACTTTAGTTACCTCATAGAGGTTATTTACATTGTGTGATGAATTGAATCCATTTCATAATAAAAACGGTACGTGCAAAATACATTCAGTATTTCCTTTGACTGGGTACTTGTTCTTTACATAAAACCCAAACAGCTGCTGCTGCTTTCTCTCTTCTTCAATTCTGTGCTCTTTTTCTACATCTACAGATGTAGAAAAACATCTTTTTTTTTTTTCCCCCTCATTCAATAGGATGAAAAAGCAGAAGGATTCATTAGTTTACCTGAGTTCAGGATAGACAGAGCAATTGAATGCAGACGAAAACAGTAAGTAATGTGTCATTTATGTTTATAAAGGATTGCTCTTGGATGTTTGCTATACATAGTACTGAACACTTGAAAAGTCCAGAAAAGGGAGTTACTGAGAAAAAAACCTTGAAATCTGTAAAAATAAGATCACAGATCCACTTAAGCTTTAGTATTTCTCTTTATTACAAAAGATGCAATGTAATGTAAATTCCATTTACTGGATTAAAATGAATTGAATAACTCTTTTGCCAGCTTGCCAGATAGTCCAGTTACAGCTTCAGTTAAATAAGTAAATCAAAAAGCTATGAATACTTTAGTAAAGAGATAAAACTTCCTCAGGATCAGTAGGGCTGTATTTTCCCATAGGAAATAGCATAACAGATATCATAGCAGGGGATGGTGAATATAATCTTAATTTTCTCTTTTATGGAGGAAGCATTTCATACCCAATATTGTGCTGCTCTCAGCTGCTAAAATATTTAGGTTCCATATGCAAAATGGACTCTGCATTATTGCTTGTGTGCATATTGCTACTTCTACATTCCACTCCACTAAAAAGCTTTCCACAATTAAGGAATATTTAATAACAGACACGCCTTGGAAACTGCTTCCAAGCAGTGTTTGGGATTGCAATCAACAGGTTTAACAGAACAATCCCAATGCTCTGAGAGTAGCACTTCACTGGGATCTCCTGAATTATTTGCATTTGTCTTTGTATGCTTTTTTTTAACTAAGCATCCTGGATTTTTCCTGTGCTTTTCCAATGACTGAATGCAGTTTTGGTCTGAGGAAACAAGTCCTACACCTATGAGCACAATACAATAGAAATATTGAAGATGTGAATTACAATGGAGACTGCTCATCAGAAAATCAAACCTCTTCTCTTGCCTGTTCTTGTCTGGAGATATTATTACTGTGTCAGAGAAGTACAAGACAGTGTAATTTACACTTCTATTTCTCCTTTCAGCTGAGGGTCTCACTATAGAAATTAACCATGATCTGAGCACTATAAATACCTCAGAGCAATGAGTAGATATTAATAATGATATTGAACAAAAATACATGAAAAATAATACCCTTTTGTTAGAATATAAAGCACTTAACAGATTTCAGTGAATTAACCAAGATCAAACAGAAGGTCACTGTGCACAGCTAGAGATAGCTTCCAGAGCTTTCCTCAAAGCATGAGAACACAATCCCTCAGAACTCAGCTTAGAGAAGGATTTCTGTAGGATATATGCACAGGAAAAAGTCTGATTAACTGAAACTTTGCACACGACTGAAAGCTGAGAACCTTCAGGCTTTGCACCCTTTCAAAAAGAGGCAGGTCCATCCAGAGGTAAAAGTATAATGAAGATGTTCTCAGTATATTCCCTTTTTTCCTGAGCTGAATTTCCATTTATTTCTTCCTTCATGGACTACCACTTATATATTTCCCCCATCACAAGAACTGCACCTTATCTTAGCCACTGTTTTACCTGGAAATGGGTGCAGTGAAATTCAGTATATCCAGCATGTGGGAATGGGGGCCCTGGCTGTGTTCAGCCAGCTCAAACCCACAGCCCCTGTGGAAAACACTTACCTGTCCTCTCCTGTGTTGTCCCACAAGGCCAGGAGTGAGCATCATTCCATTGCCTGGTTTCGCTGAAAAGCCAAAATCTCAGTGTCAATTTTCCTTCAGCTCTACCCAGTGCAGAACTAAGAACATTTTGGAACTCAGTTTGGATTTCCCCTCAAATCTCGGGGGGTTATTTTCAGAGCTATTGATGTGAAATATTCAAATCCTTTTGAAAGTAAAGGATTTGAAGGCTTACTGGGATAATTAATGGATTTCTCTCTCCCACTGTTCTGTGGGACAGGGAGTTCTGCTCTCCAGCCTGGCTGTTCCTGATGTCCATGGCTCACAGTGATGGAATAGCCTTAAGAAAGCTTTCACAAGAATATAGATAATTGAATGCATCATTCAGTATGGTTTGATGATTTGCCTCAGTAATGCATTTAATGAAGGTACCCTGATTATTACAGGAACCATGGCATTATCTCAGGCTGGTTCAGCTCTCCGGGCTATAGCTGGACGTGCAATGACCTTGTCCCTGTGAAAGGAGGCTTTTTGCATTGCCACTGAAAAACTTTCCCCTGCTTCTAGGCAACACCTGCATCCTCCTGATTAAAAGTGATCATAGAGCATGAGAAATTATAGTTATTTGAGTTTGTATGCTGTGGCATGACACAAATATCGTGTTATTTTCAAAGACACTGATAATTATAATGCCCCATGATGACATCGATCCCCAAGTATAAAGATTAATTGAGCCACAGGTATAATTAGTCCTTATCAACTGGTGCTTTGCCTGAACCTTCAACAATTTCCACCTAGTGAAAATTTTCATTGCCTAGTTAATGCAAATTTGGGTCTTAAATTTATCAAGGATATGCCACAGTTTTGGCATTTCATATTGCAAGTGTGCTGTCAGAGCTCTATACAAATGTCACCGTAGTACAGGCAGACATGAAGGTACAGCTTAAATGTTACTACAGTGTCACAATTTTATGACTTCTGAAAAGAACTTGGCAATCTCTGCAGACAGCAAAGCCCCCTTGAGCCACCCCATAGGGAAGAAACTTTCCAGGCTGTGTTAACTGGAGTGCAGCCAATGGATGAAGGGATTATTCATTAAACTGGCACTCACTACGCCACATCTTGATTATTGCAGTCAGTCTGGGGCCCTACAAACCAAGCCAAATGTAAATATATAGATATAATTCCTCTAAATTATTCATATTTATACATCTCAAATTGTTCCCCTAGAGACTCCAGATCCTAATGCTAGAAATGTATCTAAACACTTCCCTGATAATAATCTAAGTGACACTGCTGAGAGATGAAGATGGATTTATTTTTGTGTGTGTTGCAGCCCTGACACAGAACTGCAATGCATTTAAATCACAAGTTTGCACAGAACTGGGATCTCCATTTCCTAGCAATAAAGATCTCTCTTCTGCAGTCTGCAGATACCTAACGGTGCAATACTTTATTGCAGCTTTTATGTTCACTATCTCAGGAAATTATCACAGTATCAGACAGAAAGATCTTAAGGAACATTCATATAGTAACCAATTAGAGCTGTTTGCAGGGACCTGGCAGGTGGGAACTCCTTTGCAAAAGCAGCCAGACCTGCAGCATTGAACTGATTTACCCTGACAAAATTCTCGCTCTTTCTGCATTTTATGACACATTCACAAGTTCTGTAACCGTCGAGCCGGGAGCCCTGCAGACAGTGCCTGACCTGTTGCATACTGCTGATTTCACCTCTCTGTGCCTCAACTGAGGCAGGGTTCCTGTGAAATTGTAAAATATTCTAACAATCACAGGATCACAGCCTCGTTTAGGCTGGAAGGGACCTTAAAGATCATCCCATTCCACCCCTTACCATGGGCAGGGACACCTTCCACTAGAAAATGATCCACTAATCATGGATTTTATCACATTACAGGAGCACAGTGGAGCCAAATTAAACTGTTTATCACACTAACTTCCACCCATTAACATTGGCTTGAAACCCCAATGCTAGCATTTGAATGCCTGTATGTACTTAAATTTCCTGTCTAGGGAAATAATCCTATTTACAAGCAGAAACTCCATCATGTGATATTCTCTCAGGATTAGCCACAAGGATTAGGATCTTTGGACCCACCACCTTATCCTCTCCAGTCCAAGCCAGTCCCACTGGGAGATGGTTGGGCAAGTGGAGCAGGAGGAGGTGCAGATGTTGCAGAGTTCAGACCAACAGCAGAACTGTGCAGGAGCATTTGTTTAGTCATGATTTTCTATTTTGAGCATCAAAAATGTAGCACTGTAAGGAATTTCTGTAGAAAGTAAGGCATTTGCTAGTCTCTGTGTAATTAAAGATGTGCCATGTAGTGCTCTAATTCATGTGTCTAAAGACACCCAAAACTATTTCACCTTTCTCACCCACAGGTGAGGTTTCCATAGAGGCAGTTGCAGTTGCTGGTACTTAGCTGGCATATGGGGATTAAAAAGTTCCACATAAAAAGCAGAAGATTAAGCATAATAAGAATTCTTGACACTAACATCATATCATACCAATCAGTTAAAAGAAAGCATAAATTTGATCAGAGCATACTTGAAACTGCATTTATATAACGATCGAAGGAGAGATAATTAACAAGTCTATGCCATCTAGTGGGCACCAGGATCCCTGTGTGGGATTGCACAGTCACTCACTGCTTTTATTTGCAAAGTACAAGTAGCCAGGGCAGTGAGGCTCTGCAGTGGAAATTATCACTGCCCAGATGCCAAAAAACCATTTAAGTACCTCTACAGTCTCCTTTTATGGAATTTAATATTTAATGATACCCCTCTGTGCATAGATAATTTTACCCTTTATATCCCTAATCTCATGAAAAAGGAAACGGTACAGAAATACAACTCTGCTGTAGGACTTTTATTAGGAAAGCTGTTCATGGATGCATTTGCATTAATTATATACATTTAAAAATCACTGTGCCCAGGTGAAGCTTCTTCAGCTTTCATCTTGCCTTTGAAAACTGCAATAAGTCATAGTAATTAATAAAACACTCATTTGCATTTAAGCTATTAATAGTGGAAATGCTGCATCACAGGTTCTTCATAATTCCGCATGTAATGGTTCCTAATCTAATTCTTACATCTGGTAATCACTGTATAAATGTCAGTATTTTAACATAAATGTTATGAATGATAGTGTGGTATTTTTTTAACATTTGCCAGCTAATCAAATGAATAGTCTTTAATGCTGGGGCCTTCTGGTTTCCTTGATAGCAAAACTCCTTTTCATTATACCCACACAAAAAATTTGTAAAAACTCCTGATTATTGTTCTTAGCAATTTTAAACTGCTCAGCCAAAGGAGAGCCCAGAGATTAAACCACATAAAGCATTAATAAAAAGCATTTTATGTGAATTATAATCACCCATGCCATCTGATTATTATCTATTATTCCAGTGATTTCTAGCTCAACTTGGCAGCTCTCTGCATTTCTTTTTGTATAACATAAAACAGTCATCTAAATACATGAGAAGAGGTGGGAGGGGGATCAAACATTTATTCCTTTATTTGATCTTTGGAATATCACTAAGATGTACTTGAATATACTCAATAAATCTTTCAAATTCACCCAAGATTTTTTTTAGGTATAGAATATCAATGATTATCTGAAGGATTTATATTTTTAAGTTATTCAAGGGCTTTTGAAATTTTTGTTAAGTATGAGGCTCACAAATGTAGATGAAATCAGATCAGGGGGAATCCATCTATAAACTGAGGCAGCAGAATTCAGACTGAAGATGACAAATGCCTGTGAAACCTGTAACATGCTGAAGAATCGTAGAGCAGGACAGTCTGGTGTATTTGTAGGCAAATTGTTTGAAAGAAAAGGAGGGGTTTATTCTTTGTGCTCTTTTTACAGTGCCTTCAAAGCATGTCACCCCAAAATAAAGAGCTTCTACTTCGCGACCGACTGCCTTGAAGAGATGAACAGGTGAGTTATGTGTCCCCTTCACTGTGGGATGTTCTTTATCCTGCTGTTTCAATAGCTCACACAGGAATAGATTCCTGGAGCCCGATGGAATGCTGGCTCATGGTGTTGTCAGGAATTAGCCTTCCTTTAATTTCAGTAAAAACATTACATTCTGCGGCTCACTTTGCTGACATTTCCTGCCATGACACGTCTTAGTTCTGCAAAGGAAAGTTGCTTGTGTTGGTCTCACTTGTGTTAATTAGAATTTTTTCTTTTGCTAATGGGCTTGAGGTTCATCACCCTTGTGGTGATTTGTAGGTAAAGACTGGAAGTCTTAGAGGGATCAGTGTTTCTGGTGTATTAAACAGTGCACCCACACCAAAGCTTGTAAGAGTACACCCAACTGGTGAGAAGAATAGATATAGATATAGATATAGATATAGANACCCCCAACAACACAGGACATCAGCAGTAATTAATTTTATTCACCACATCACTGTCCCAACACGCAACAGAGGCAAGCAAAGTTCCATTTTTGGTGTTGCAGTGAGCTTCTAAATGTCCTTGGATGTGCTGGGAGGACATTCCAAACTTCTGACTGGACAAGGCACTGGACAACCTGATCCAACATTAAAGCTGGCCCTGCTGTGGGTGGGTGTGGGAACAGACACCTCCTGGGAGCTCTTCTAACCCAAACTACTCCATGCTTCTCCTTTCTGATTCTGTGGTGAAGGCAGAGGTTGGGTGAAGGTGGGACGGGGCCTTAGATCCCAAAAGGCAGAGTCAGATGTCCTCCCTTCCTCCTGTTACATCGGAAATTTGTTTATTCCCAGCTGAGGTGGAAAGCACAAGGACACCTGGGACAAGGTCACCATACTGGGAAGCCTTAAATCTTTCTGGGCACAGATAACTGAAACTTTGAGATGTTCTTACTTACAGTCATCCCTTAATGTTTGCCAGCTTGGAAAGATAGATACAGATGGGTTTTTTCCTTTGGAATATTAAGGCCTAAAAATCAGTGTTGAATTGAACATTTCTGTGGCTTACATGGCTCTTCAGGTGTGTTGGGGTATGAGCCTGGAGCCTGGCTGGAGTGAAGCTATTTGAGGCCTGTTCATCCTGCACTAATGAGGGTGATGAGCTTCAGTCATCAGGAGAGGGATGCTTTCAGGGCATAAGTTTGCTGAAAGATATTTTTTTCAAGGTTGTTAACGTTCCATTGCTCAGGTTCTGGTTTGTTTGGACAAAACCAAAGTGAGGATGTTTTGCTGGTTTAACTCTTCCTGGTCTCCCTTGATTTCAGCAGCTGGGGTAGCCCTCGTTTGTTGAAGTGCCATTGATCATATCTATAAATCATACATAACATGTTCTGACTCAAGGAAAAACAGGAAGTCTTGACACACATTCAATGAGCTGCTTTTACAACATCCATTGATTTTTCCATGGGGAGCCCAGGAAGCTGGATGTATGGCAATGAGGCCTTGGAGCACAGGAACAGTTGGGAAGGTGCCAGCATATCTTTTCATACCGTACCATCCTTCACATCATCTACACTGGAATTTACAAGAGCCTTTTCCCTGATTTTTTTGGAAGAAGGCAAAGGGTAAACTTCTACTTGAAGTATTTTGTGCAGTATTTTCCCTTCAGCAATTCCGTCCCTTGCAGAGCAATTGGAATTCACTCCCCACCCAAATGATGGATAACTCTGTTACCTCTGTAAAGTCCCTGGGCATCCCTGCATCTTTTACAGGCTTCCTGGAATTCCTTCTCCCAGAGTTCCTGTGTGAAATTTGAAATGAGGAAGCAAGATTCATAGATAAAAAATGTGTTTAAAATACTGATTTCACAAATCTCTCTCTTCCCAGTGAATTGCTGACCCCATCATGTGAGAAAATAGGGCAAATGCTTTGCATGGTATCTCCCCCTCCTGTTTTCAGCACAGAATTTAACTGGATTTTCCCTACTGATGGAAGTGGGGACCCCTCATGCTGAAAAGTGAAGGAGTCCTGGCATGGAAAGGAACATTCCTCATTCACTATGAGGGGAATTTTATCCTTTCTTCAACTGCCTTTACCACCAGCTATTGTTTTAATAGCTCTTTTTAGAGTTTCTCACCTCAGATTTACTGCTTATTAATTTTTTGTCCACTCTGGAATATTTTAATGTGCCTTTAACCCCACATTGCTGAAGGAAGAGCTGGACCCCAATGGGTAGGGATGGATTATTCAGTAGCAGACCAAGAAGGCACTCAGCTGTGGCTGAGTTTTGCCTGCTGTGTTACTCAGGTTTGCAAAATTCATGCTCATGCTGTTTTGTCAGGTCTTACACAAGCAGAGCTGTGTTCTTAGAAATGAATTAATAATGAACTTGATGAGCTCATCTCTAGCTTGGTACTCCAAGCTTGTTAAAGGCCTTATTTCCCAGAAGTGCTTCATCTCCTACCACACCACACATAACCTGTTTATGGCTTTAATTAGCATTGATTTTAATATTCAGTTGTTTTATAATATCTACTTTATTTAAAACTTACATGCCATTGAAGTCTGCAGTACAGTGCATTTGCAATCTCATAATGGACTCCAAATATTAAATTTTTAAAGTTTCTATTTTAGGCTGAATAATTTGATCACTTTTGATTTGAATAACTGGGTTAACTTTGCAATTTTAATAACTCACATAAATCTTAGGTGCTCATTCAAGAAATATAACAAATAGTTGCTACTGAAACAGAATGATGATTGATTTTAAAGGGGTCATTCCTATATTTTCCAAGACGTGAAAGAATATAGCACAGTATTTCTTAAAAAAGAACTGTTTGAAAATTGAAGTATTCTGAATTAATTTTCTATTGATTATAAGCAAATGTTATGGTGTCTCCTATCTACTTTTATATATGGAATATAACCAAGTGAGTTACTCAAGACTTTCCCTAAATCATCCTGCTTATTACTAAAGTTAATTCAGTTTTCTCCCTTAAATTTTAGGCATGTTGGTCTCTTTGACAGGTCTTAGCCAAATCAGATGGTGAATCAGGTTTAACACATCTTTTACAGTTTTGATGCACTTTGTCTCCACTTTATATAAACTAACACCCAAATAAAGTTCTTGTGTGTTAGTTTATATAAAGCAACTAAAAGTTTCAGGCCTGAGCCCCTATTAGACATTTTCCCTCTTAAACTGGACAAGTGAGCAGGAGATTGTCAAATCTGTCTGGCCTAATTTAACAGCTCTATCAAATAGAGATGAGTAAGTTGTTACAGAGCTCTTACTCTCAGCCCCTTACCTAATGAAAAGCCAGGAGATAATTCTGCAGAACATGAAATGTACTTTTCAAACAGAAATCCCTGGAATGGAGCTTCCCAATGGTGTTGTAAATAATCATAAAGAGCAGGTTTTTCTTTCTTCCTTTTATGTTCCCATAAACTTGTTTCAAATCCGTGCCCAAGGCCATGCCAGCCCTCTAATTTATTGTTCTCACATAAAAGCTCCTAAGTGCAGCACAAGTAAAACAATTTCCTGATCAGAATTAGCTGCAGGCTCCAAGGACTGGGTGAAGGCATGATGTTCATGGGAGTGCACAGGGTGATAGTGGAGCTGCTGTGTCCTGTCAGGGCAAAATACTGCACCAGGAATTCCTAGGACTGAGCTGGAATATTCCAAACCTTCCTTTCTGGGCAGGTCAGCTGGCTCCTCCTTTCTACAATTTCTGAATGATTTACCCTCGACTTGTGAAGTTCCATTTCCCCCCTCATTCAGTCCCAGCCCCAGTGGCTGATGGAGTTTGCAGTGCACAATTGTGATTATCAAACACCATCCAAATCAGCACTGGGGAGAGTTGATCCCTCATGCAGGAGGCAGGATCTGCACTGGCCTTCTGCACCAGTTTAAATTACAAAATTAACTTTACCAAATTCTGCTGTAAATAGTACCAGTGTGAATTGATAGAGTTCTGGGAGCCAAGCAGTTCAGCTGCATTTCATAGAGTAGATTTAGTGATTCCAGCCCTGCACCTCTCTGAGGTGAAAGCAGTGTCACAGTCCATGTTGTGATGTTATCCTGGAGTTAACTCTGACAAATCTGAAGATTTAGTAATAGAAATAAGAAATAATAGAAATAAGTAATAGAAATAAGAAATTTCATCATAATGAATTAGCCAGACATTTAACAGCATTATTTGGCCTATTTGAGCTGATTTTTTAAAAACCATGTGGAAGCAGAATTATACAATTTCACAAATAAATCATCCCATTTCTTTAAATAATTCCCCTCTAAATCCCAAAACCCTATCCATAGTTTATGCCATGCTAAACTCAGTTCTCTTGCTTGTAAAGAAAGTTTTCTTTCTCCAGAGCTTTCCTTTGGGCCAATCACTTGGTGAAAGTTGGGGTAAAAGTTTGAATAAGTGAGTAAAGAGAAGTTCCAGTTGAGTGAGTTTATGTGACTCTTTTGGTGATTTCCTTAGGGTTTATTATTGGTTCTGGATCAAATAACAGCCTATCAGTTATTGTCTGCTTTTATTCTCCGTGATACATGACTATATTTGTACAGTAAAATGCTAGTACCAGAAGGGTAATTTACTTGCTACAAAGCAGTGAATTTCTGTTGTCTATTACCCACTGGGGAAAACAAAACATAAACGAAAAAACCACCCACACCAAACCAGACTTCTGAGTACAGAGGCATAATTGTGCACTTGTTTGACAGAGAAAAGTTTAAAAAAATTAAAAATAAAAAAAAAATCCCATTAAGTGCAGGAAGTAGATGCACATGCAAAGAGGGCACAGATTGGTTCACTTGTAAATTTTTGAGCTGTCTTGGGTTTTTTTCCTATTTTTCCAGCCTGACAAATCTAAGAAGACAATGCATGAAACAAGATCAACAGTCATGTCAAATTATCAAATCAGAGAGTACTCAGAGTTTATCCCATGAATGATTTTGCTTAACAAATCCCAGCAACTGTGACAAATCAAATAGCAGAGAGAGGCTGCTGGGGGCTGATACACAGGGAGAGATGAGCTCATGGAGAAGGATCTGCTCAGGGTTAAATTACAGCAGGAGATGGTTTGGGGCTTCTTTTGTGTGGAGGAAAATCAAGGCGCCATTTCAGCCACCCCCATTACAGCACCCTTTATTCTCTTAAATTAATGTATTACCTGCATAATCATAGAAAATAATGAAAATAATGTACCTTAGGAAGCCAAATGGGAAATGCATTGATTTTTCAGGTGTTCAGTAAGAAAGACTNTAAAACTTACATGCCATTGAAGTCTGCAGTGCAGTACATTTGCAATCTCATCATGGATTCCAAATATTAAATTTTTAAAGTTTCTATTTTAGGCTGAATAATTTGATCGCTTTTGATTTGGATAACTGGGTTAACTTTTCAATTTTAATAGCTCCCATAAATCTTAGGCGTTCATTCAAGAAATATATCAAATAGTTGCTACTGAAACAGAATGATGATTGATTTTAAAGGAGTCACTTCTCTATTTTCCAAGAACTGAAAGATTATAGCATGATATTTCTTTAAAAAGAACTGTTTGAAATTTGAAGTATTCTGAATTAAATTTCTATTGATTATAAGCAAATTTTATGGTATCTCCTATCTACTTTCATATATGGAATATAACCAAGTGAGTTACTCAAGACTTTCCCTAAATCATCCTGTTTATTACTAAAGTTAATTCAGTTTTCTTCCTTAAAATTCAGGCATATTGGTCTCTTTGACAGGTCTTGGCCAAACCAGATGGTGAGCCAGGGTTAACACATCTTCTACAGTTTCAATGCACTTTGTCTCCACTTTATATAAAATTACACCCAAGTAAACTTCTTGGGTGTTAGTTTATATGAAGCAACTAAACGTTTCCAGCCTGAGCCCTTATTAGACATTTTCCCTCTTAAACTGGACAAGTGAGCAGGAGATTGTCAAATCTGTCTGGCCTAATTTAACAGCTCTTAATCAGATAGAGCTGAGAAAGTTGTTACAGAGCTCTTACTCTCAACCCCTTACCTGATGAAAAGCCAGGAGATAATTCTGCAGAACAGGAAAGGTATTTTTCAAACAGAAATCTCTGGAATGGAACTTCCCAATGGTGTTGTAAATAATCATAAAGAGCAGGTTTTCCTTTCCTTTATGTTCCCATAAACTTGTTTCAAATCCGTGCCCGAGGCCATGCCAGCCCTCTAATTTATTGTTCTCACATAAAAGCTCCTCTAAGTGCAGCACAAGTAAACCAGTTTCCTGATCAGAATTAGCTGCATGCCACGAGGACTGGGTGAAGGCATGATGCTCATGGGAGTGCACAGGGTGACAGCAGAGCTGCTATGTCCTGTCGGGGCAAAACACTGCACCGGGAATTCCTAGGACTGAGCTGGAATATTCCAAACCTCCTCCCCTGGGAAAGCCACTTAGTTCCTCCTTTCTAAAATTTCTGAATGATTTACCCTAGACTTGTGGATTTCCATTTCCCCCCTCATTCAGGCCGAGCCCCAGTGGCTGATGGAGTTTGCAGTGCCCAATTGTGATTATCCAACACCATCCAAATCAGCGCTGGGGAGAGCTGAACCCTCCAGGGCAGGAGGCAGGATCTGCATGGGCCTTCTGCATCAGCTAAAATTACAAAATTAACTTAATCAAATTCTGCTGTAAATGGTGCCAGTGTGAATTGACAGAGTTCTTTTGGGAGCCAAGCAGTTCAGCTGCATTTCATAGAGCAGATTTAGTGATTCCAGCACTGCACACCTCTGAGGAGAAGGCAGTGTCACAGTCCATGTGGTGATGTTATCCTGGAGATTTGGTAATAAAAATAAGAAATAACAGAAATAAGTAATAGAAATAAGAAATTTCATAATAATTAATTAGCCAGACATTTGACAGGATTATTTGGCCTATTTGAGCTGATTTTTTAAAAATTATGTGGAAGCTGAATTACACAATCTCATAAGTAAGTCATCCCATTTCTTTAAAAAATTCACCTCTAAACCCCAAAACCCCATCCACAGTTTATGCCATGCTAAGCTCAGTTCTCCTGCTTGTAAACAAAGTTTTCTTTCTCCAGAGCTTTTCTTTGGGCCAACCATTTGGTGAAAGCTGGGGTAAAAGTTTGAATAAGGGAGTAAAGAGAAGTTCAAATTGAGTGAGTTTGTCTGACTGTTTTGGTGATTTCCTTAGGACTTATTATTGGTTCTAGATCAAATAAGACCCTATCAGTTATTGTGTGCTTTTATTCTCTGTGATACATGACTGTATTTGCACAGTAAAATGCTGGTACCAGAAGGGTAATTTATTTGCTACAAAGCAAATTTTTTTCTGTCCATTACCCACTGGGGAAAACAACAACAACAAAAAAATGAACAAAATAAACCACCCACACCAAACCAGACTTCTGAGTACAGAGGCACAATTGTGCATTTGTTTGACAGAGGAAAGTTAAAAAAAATTTAATAATAAAAAAAAAATCCCATTAAGTGCATGAAGTAGATGCACACGCAAAGAGGGCACAGATTGGTTCACTTGTCAATTCTTAAGCTGTCTCAGGCTTTTTTCCTATTTTTCCAGCCTGACAAATCTAAGAAGACAATGCATGAAACAAGATCAACAGTCATGTCAAATTATCAAATCAGAGAGTACTCAGAGTTTATCCCATGAATGATTTTGCTTAACAAATCCCAGCAACTGTGACAAATCAAACAGCAGAGGCAGAGGCTGCTGGGGGCTGATACACAGGGAGAGATGAGCTCATGGAGAAGGATCTGCTCAGGGTTAAATTTCACCAGGAGATGGTTTGGGGCTCCTTTTGTGTGGAGCAAAATCAAGGCATCATTTCAGCCACCCCATTACAGCACCCTTTATTCTCTTAAATTAATGTATTACCTGCATAATCATAGAAAATAATGTACCTTAGAAACCCAAATGGGAAATGCATTGATTTTTCAGGTGTTCAGTAAGAAAGACTGGTCAGAGAAGTCAGCAAGTACAAAATCAATTTTCAAATCTAGTTGTGTATTGCAAAGAATTTTACTGTGAATTCTGGAATCTGATTATCACAGTGATATTAAAAAAAAAGAATACAAAGATCAGAAATTGACCAGAAATTAAATGTAAACTGCACTGAATATATTCTATGTATGAAATAAATGGTTCAAGGGAATCTCTAATGGACTTAAAGATAACTTGATTCAAGTGAAATTTAACTTCCACTTCATTCTAGCTTTTCCTTTTAACCAAATAATCTCAAAAGTAGATGCAATCTCAAAAATGAAGAAAAAAATATTTCTGCATTGAAACATTCCTAACACAAAGCTGAGGTGATGTACAAGGGCAAGAATTAATGATGAAAAGATGCAAGAAAGATAGGAAATACATTTTATTTATCCTTTCTTTTAATGTGTCAGGATTTCATAGACCTCATTTTTAAAGGAACAGTTAGCAGAGAGAAACAGTGCAAGCAGTTGGACTTTTTCTTGAATTTATACCTTTTCAGGACATATAATTTTTTACATATTCATTTGAATTAAATTATTTCTTCTACAACCAGCCACCTGGTATATGCAATAAGTGAAGATACTAGCAAATAAGATTTTTCTGAGCCACAGAAACTCACTTCGTCCTCACCTCTTCTCCATGGGCTTATGGAACAGTTCTAACTATAACCGAAAAATTGTAGCTTTTCATCCCTTTTTTATAGGAAGAAAGAAGGTTATCCACTTGCCCTTGGTTTTCATTCTCCCACACCACACAAAATAGTTCTCTCCAAAACTGAGATTGTCCAAGGTGTTTTATTTTTTATTTCTGCTTTTTTCCACTCTGGACTTAAAGGAACAGCCAAGGGGGGGAGTGTGATGCCACTGTGGAAACTTTAATTGCCTTCACTCCCAGAACCTCTCGCTAACCTTGGGCTGGCTCAGCCTTTGCTCAGCAGCAGTAAACTACAACAGCCAGGAAATAGATATTTTTTAATTGGTATATCGAGAAGTGGCATGTTCTTGTTTTCAATACAGTGTTCAGAGAGCAAAGCAATGTGCAATTGTTTCCAAATTGTTTTGCCGCTGTTAACATTTCCCAGCATTTCCATCAGTGAATGTGATTCCTGATTCCTGACAATTTGGGGCATTTTAGGCATGATTCACTCTTCAGTATCAGGCTCTGACTCTTGAACAGCTCCTCAGCTCCTCACTGCCCTGATGCCTTCACTCATCACAGCCCAGGCCTGGGGCAGAATCAGACTCTCAGAAACGGCCCTGGGCTGCAATCCCTGGGTAATAACCAGAATTATCTCAGTAAATTTAACTTAAATACTACCAGACAGCTCTATTTTATCCCAAAGCAATGACAGCAGTGGCTGTTTGTAGCCAACAGAATTAATTATAACAAAGTCTGATTTATTTAGAATTTAATTGAGACGAAGTACAGAATTTATGCATTTTGATGACTTTACTTGAGGCTCACCTTTCCCTGCCTTTGGTTCACTGGAGTACAGGCAATAAAAAACTACCCACTTCTTGGTCTCCTGTAGGTTGTCAAAACGTGCCTTGGTAAGACAGTGATTATATCTTATATACTAATCTTGTATTTTATACAAATATCTTATTTGTACAGTCCTGGAGGTAAATGTTGTGGCAGAGGATCCGAGGGACATTTAGTGCATCCGAGGGACATTTAGTGCCATTCTGTGTCATCACAATTTCCATCCAGAATGCAAACCCCATGCTCTGTTGGGTGGCCCACACTCAGTGAAACATCCTGGTTAAGTTGTTCAATTATCAACAGGAAGGAGTTGCTGAAATTATCCAGGTAAAAAGGCAGGATGTGGGGGGAGGCAGCCCAGCTTTCTGCCCAGGGTCAAGGTATGGGGATGTGCACGTGAGATCCCAAAGGTGGCCCTGCCAGGGCAGCCCAGGCCTCCTTGTGACCACGGGGAAAGTCCCAGGGCTGCTGGGGCAGAGCTCTAGATCCCAAATCAGCCATCCAGCCCCAGGTGCAGCACACAGAGCCCTGCAGTGCCTGACCCTTTGTGGGAGGTGCATCCTCCATCCCTTGGGAGTCCAGCTCTGACAGGAGCCCCCAGTGCCCAACTGGACCCCAATGTTTGCCCACAGGGCACCCAGGGCAGAGTTCAGAACCAACCGCCTGCCTTTCTAAGCTCTCCACAAAGAGCTTTTCATAACCTTGACTGCAGTTTTCTGAGAAATTAAAGCGGTTTGCTCATCAAGGAAATTCATCAAGTTTATGCATGGTTCCTTTAGAACTGAGTTTGCATTTCCTTGGGGAAAAAATATATATTAACTGTAAGAAAATGAGCTGTAATCTCACCACTTGTATATCTCCTGATTAACCTCAAAAACATTCACTCATGCTTTTCTTAAAAACACAAAACCTAAAATGGAGATTCTAGTTGTTTTATCAGAAGAGATTTTATCATGATAAGCCACTGAATGTCATCAGATAACCCTTTATGTTTGCTTGACAAAGAGCTGACTCTGAATTGTGGTAAATGAGGTAAGAAAGTCCTTGTAACTATAGCTGGGGATGATCTTGGCCTTTGGAAGAGAAAAGCCTGAGCAGCCTTAGAGAAGGAAGATTAACTTCAGCTAATTCCAGATTTGGCCATTGAGGCCATATGCCTAAAGCTGATACTCTGGGTATCTGGGTACTCAGAACATCCCTGGCTCTGGAAGGTCAATCCTAACATTTCAACTGGTGTCTATATTTGCTTCCAAGATCTGACACCCTCAAATTAACAATGAGCAACAAAAGAAATTTTGCAAGAAATTTAAGACAATATAAATTTCCACGCACTGACCACACAAATGGCTGAGTCTGTTTTAACTTGGAAAATGGTAATTAGTCCTAATTTATTGTTGGTGCTTAAGCAGAACCTCAGTTGAAGGCACTGAGCCATCCTGCTTAATTGCCAAAGGTGTATGGCAAAGTATGACTAAAACTATTTTGCTCCAGTGCTAATGAGTTTAGAAATTTGGGAACAACTGATGAAAAACTGGTGAATACAAATGCTTAATAATGAGCAGGGAATGATGTCAGTGCCATTCCTACAATAAAGGATCTGCCTTGCAAGGGAAGCAAATGCCGGGCGATGAGGGCGCTGTTTGCTGAGGGAAATTATGCTTGTGAGCACTGTGCAAAAGGTCTTCTGTAAATCTGTTAATCCATTTTAAATGTACTTCCCTCATGATAAGGATGAGTTATTGGCATGCTGATGCAAACAATGTCTGTAAGCAGTCCTAACCCTGCAGGTGGTATTTGGGAAAACTAATCATCATTTCCATTTTCATCTCCAATTTGCTCACTTCTGGCTTAATACTGAGAGGCAAAGCAATATGATTGTACAGTTCTTTATTTTCATAGTTTTGCAAGCAAATTAAACCTTCTCACAATTCCCTGTAAGAAGTGAACGTTGTTGTCCCCTTTGGCTACTTAAGAAAGTCATAAGATCCGTGGAAGGCTCTGCTGCAGGCCATGCAGTGAGTCAGTGCTGTATCCAATATTACAGATTAAGATCATTGCTCGGAGCCTCTGTGGAGCTGCTGAGACCAGGAGATCAATACGTGCTGAACTGTGCGCTATTTTTACTGGACAGTTCACTCTTCCTTCATTTTCTGCCTCCTTGCTGTGCCTCCCATCTCCCACACACAACTCTCCTGGACAATAACAGTCACATATGTCCTTAAAAGCTTTTTTTCTCCTCTAGAACTAGTGGGAAAGAATGACACTGAACAGTTTTCTTGTTTTAGTCTGCAAAACAACTCGTCCTTTTGATATTGCATGTACTGTTCACTAATGTCTGACTTAAGGCCTGTGAAAGATGGTTTTGTCATTACAATCTTCATTAACCAAGAAGATAATTATTAGTAAATTTGATCTTGCAAATGTTCAAAAACGAAAAAAAGAGCTGCTTCTAGATAAACTCTCACATCAACATTCTGGGAAATTAATGACATAATTAAGAATTTAGTCACCGAGGAAGGGAATGGTTAAAAACATCCCAGACATTATAGATGTCACTATTAGGGCTTTTTTCTTCAGTTATATCTCCTTGTTGATGAAAATAAGGTTATTCTTGATTTTCCATTTGCTGAACATTAAGAAGTGACTTTTCCCTCTGTGTTAATTTCTTTTTGTCCCTAGGTTTTCAATTACATATTGTATAAACATCCAGTAGTTTTACATAAAGAAAACTCAAAAGGTATTTTCCCCAAAATAAACTATAATATTTTCCTAATGAAGTAAAGAATCTTTTTTCTATCAAACTAAATAATTTGGGGACAAAGAAAGAACCCAGCACATCCAATGCCAAATGCAAATATTGAAATACTTGCAATTTACCAAGTCTTGTTTTAGAAACCCAAAAGTCTGCATTAAACAAATTTAGGGGAAATAATGTTGATATCACAGCTCAACAACACTAAATGTTTATATCATCAGCATTGTGAATCCAGACTAGCAAATAACCAAACTGCCATAGGCTGTTTTAGCTTTCTGAGGATACAAGTTTAATATAACTTATTTCCCAACACAGATTTTCAGACAATAATTATCATAATTCTATTTTATTTTCTAGTATTTTGGCAATTCAGGCATGTTCTTGAAATAAATAGAAGCAGCAATCAGAATAAATGTGATAAATCCTTCACTCCCATTTATCAACCATCCAACACATCTGAATTGTGGGTTTAACAGCCTTTTTGCATTAGGTGTTGTGACTGACTTCTAGATGTTAAGGATGTGGATGACTTCAGATTTACATGAGATGTTCCTTTTAAATACCTCTCTTCCTCATTTTTATCATTCTATTAGATGGATGAATCGTTTGGGTCTTGCAGCAATTGGCTACACACCTGATGACAAGGATATTCACCCAGATGAAGGTAATGCTTCAGTGATTATAATTAGGAGAAGAGAGCAGACACTACAAATCTGTTCAGTAAAGCTGGAGAGGTCATAACTGACTTCTTTAGAAACATATGGCCATATCTTTGCAAATACCAATTTTGATAAGAATATGTTTCCTTGAAAAACTACATTTATTGGTGCCACCACTAAAGAAAATAAAATCCTGAGCAGTAATTTTAAGAAATATTTAAAATGAGTGATAAAGAGAATGCGGGGTTCAGGGTGAGGTATGATCTTCCAGATTCCAGCCCTCAGGGATGTTCATCCCCCTAAAACCAGTGCAGACATCGCAGACTTGGGGCAATGTGTGCTTCAGCAATATTTGTTTGCACCTCCTGAGCTCAGGTGCCAGCCTTGTCCTTTCCCCATCACCCACAGTGGAACCTGTTATGCCCACTTAATTTAAGTGTTCAGGCTTGGCTCTACTTCAGCATCTGGAATGAGGTTTGTGTTTGAAAGTCTGTGAGCAGAAGTTGGTTTTTATGTGCAGTGGGAGTTAGGTGCCTAAGCTGCCTTCTGTAACACTTCCCTAAAGCATTCGGAGGTTCCTGCACTTCCTGTATGTTTGGAGTGCCAGACCTTTCCACCAGCCCGTTCCTGAGTGGCTGCTGAGCCCTGCAGGTGACTGGGGAACATTTACCTTGTCATGGAAGGATGTTGTTAAAATGTGGGATCTGCTTGCTTGTGGAAAAACACCCAATTGAAACCTGGAATGCTTTGTCAGCAGATTACTGGAGTGAAAGCGATCAGGATGACGTTGACGGCTCTCTGACCCTGAAGCAGGAGGGCTCCTCCACGCTGTGTGACACCTACCACCGCACACCCTCAGTGAGTCACAGACACTGCATGTGACCCTAGGTCACCAAAAACATCTGTGTGCCTTGACTTGCACTTCCCTTGTCCTGGGATATTTAAGCACCATAAAGGCAGCGGAACAAAGCCAGATGTGATTGTAAAAATGAAATTATGCTGCTCCTCATGAGCCAAGACCTGGACTTTTCCATAGCAAATCAGTTAGAAAGGAAGGAGAGGTAAATGTCTCCTGACACAGATCTGTCACCAGACTGTAAATATGACCTTTTTTTGTAGGACTGGGGAAACTACACATCATAACAGGGACAAAATATTCAAATTTTGCCTTCACTGCAGAATATGAAAAGAATGTGGTGGACGGGATAGTTTGTATTAATTGAGACTGATTTTCAATTATGTATATTGGATATTGGATGCTAGAGATTAAGATCAGCTCACATTCACACAGTAATTATGATTTAGTTATTTTCTGAAGAACAAATCTTTCTAGGAAAGGGGGGTTTTATACAAGCTTGTGTACAATACCATGGTAATGACAGTATTGCAAATAGAACATTTCTATTAGATAAAAACCAGGCAATTATGATAATTATTCTATGATTCTAAGCACAGATAGGACTGTTCTCCATTTTTCTTTCAGATTTTTCTTCAGTGTGAATGGCACGATCCTCACACAGCCAGAACCAAAGAGTGACTGAGACAACAGCATCACATGGATGAAGTTCAGACTGATTTTCACCCATGTGATGCTGTTTTATCAACTAAGACATAGGTTAAGCCCCTCCCTTTCTGTTTTTCCACATTTTTTCCTTTCTCTTTGTTTTGAATTAAATTTATACACAGACCCAGCAGAACTCACTCAAATCATTTTGCAAGTTCAACAGTCCCCAAGCCAAAAATCTTCCTGGGTGCTGAAGTTTTTTTGGGGGGTTTGTTTTTTGGTTTTTTTCTGTTTGGCCCCTAAAAAAAAAGAAAGGAAATACAATTACGGTTTCTTTTGGAGACTTCCACTGTCCTCAGCTGGACCGAGTGTAAGCTGGAAGGGTCTTCAGGAAACCTGCACCACTGTTACACTTTTCTTTCCATCAGGAGTTGCTTGTAGGCAGAGAGTGTGCAAAACAAGAATAGGGAGTGGTTAAAAGAGCACTTGTACAAAAGTTGTCACTGCTAATTCTCTTCTGTTTACAGTGGTTCATGTTACGACAAATCAAACCCATCAGTCCATCTGATTACTAGATATCATACAGTGTTTTACACTACAGTCATTTTCTTGGGTCTGTTCAAAACATTGTCTCATGGGCAGATGTTTTTGTATCTTTCCAGGTGAATTCTTCAAGTCCATTCCCTGAAGCCAAACAAGGTCAACACTTTTCCAGTGAATCAACGTATTCCCACTCTTCTGCCGAGGACTCCCGGCAGGATGCAGCAGGCAGCACACACTCCTCGGGGTGCAGACCTCCCTACCGTGAACGGCGCTCGTGGCAGGACCTTATAGAGACTCCCTTAACCAGTTCAGGGCTCCATTTCCTCCAGACTGTCCCTCTGGAGGCGGAGTACCTGAGCAGCCGGCCTGGAATGTCACCGGACAAACGGAGACAAGCCACACTGCCCATCCAGAGGCGCCACAATTTTGAGCAGGATGGGCCTTTTCCTCTGGTGGAATATCCAAGGGGACACAGCTCCCATGTCCGGCCCCAGAAACAGCGCAGCCAAAGCCTTCCCCGAAACAGAGACATCGGCAGGAAGGGACGCATAAAGTCCGTTGAAGGGACCAATGACGATCTGGAAGAGAAGATTCCTATTAGAAGTCACAATAGTTTCTGTGGAGAAGGTGAGATCTGGGAGAGGTTCCAATCCACTTTACTGCCATCAAAATCCAGAGGAGTATTGCTACTATTCTCAGCAAGGATTTGGTGGTTGAACTGCTGGATATTGGCAAATGCAGGAGCTTGTATTTGAAACACCAGGATGTAGCACTAAAAGTTGAGCTTTGGGATGATGCAAATGTTCTTGTCTCATCAAAACTAACATTGCAGAACTGAGTAATAGGTTGAGATAGTATTGAAGTTGCAGGAGTGCTGATTTTAGAGACTTCATCTGAATGATCAGGTTTGTTGTTAGGTTTCTTTCTTTCCTTTCAGAAAACATAAAAGAAATTGAAGGAATCTCAGATGGTCTGCAAGAGCTCTACAGAACTCTGGAAGAAGCCAGTCTGTCACCTTTCGGAGAGCAACGTCCCTCCACCAAGCAGGAGTTCCGCAAGTCTTTCGTGAAGCGATGTAACGACCCCATGATCAACGAAAAGCTGCACCACATCCGAGTCCTCAAGAGCACTTTAAAAGTAAGGCTTTATCGCCGATTTTGTGTGTAAGGAATATAAACTAGGAAAAGTCTAATTGTGCATCACAGAATGCTGGTGGGTTGAAGGGACCTTAAAGCCCATCCTGTTCCACCCCCTGCCATGGGCAGGGACACCTTTCGCTATCCCAGGTTGTTCCAAGACCTGTCCAACCTGGCCTTGGACACTTCCAGGGATCCAGGGGCAGCCACAGTTTCTCTGGGCACACTGTGCCAGGGCTTCCCCACCCTCACAGCCAGGAATTCCTTCCCAATATCCCAGCTAACCCTGCCCTCTGGTAGTATGAAGCCATTCCCCCTTGTCCTTAATGTTGCTATATTTCCTTTATCTCTTTATATTTCTATTGTTAATGCTTATTTGTAGCTTTAAAATTAAGTTTCAAAGAAACTAAAAATTCTTGAAAGCAAACATGTTCCAGCTTAAGGAAAAAAAAGAGATTATTTGGCACTCTGTGTAGGCAAGTTGTAGCACGTGCCACAGACTGAGCTGTCAAACAGTTTATGCTGTAAAAGTTCCTGAATTGAGGTAAATATTAAAGTTTCCATAGTAGTTTTCCTGGAACATGGCATTAAAGTTAATGAAGAAATAAAATGCTGAAATACAAAATTTCATTTTGACCTGTCCTCTGTCTTTCTGGACTTTGCCAGGCAAAGGAAGGGGACCTCACAGTTATCAACAGCCTTTTGGATGACCCCAACTTAACATCCAAGAAGTTCAAAGATTGGAAATTAAAGAACTATGAGATTTTCCTGGACATTTGTGAGTACAGTGCTGCTGGGAAGTCTCAAAACGGAGCCTCTGAACTGGCAAGCTCAGCCCCAATACTGACACACACACACTCCTTCATCGAGACTCATGTGTGACAGGAGCTTCAGCCTGGATCACTGCTGGGTGCCCTGACAGATGCAGTCAGACAAACACTGGTGACTTTATTGCTAAGGTACTCAGCAGTACTGTAAATACTTGAGTAAGAGAATAGTGCCACAGGATGCCTACTACATTGCATGATAAGACAATAATATTCTTTATGAATTTTTTTGTTTGCTATTATCAACGAACATCCATATCAAGTGGTGCAGAAGTGTAACTGAAAATAAATACCAGTATATTTAAAGTACTGTACTAAAACTCAGCTTATAGTATGAGCTCCTACAATCATTTTATATATTTAGATATATATATATAAATACATATCTATGTATATAAAATGTAACATGGTAGTTCACATTTTCACACATTTTTTTCTGGAGAAAAAATATAAAAAATGAAGACATGAATACATTGGCCACTCTTAGAGATGAACATTTATTTTTGCAACATTTCCAGGTAGTAACCATCTTTGCAAATAAAAGGACAGAGTTATCAAAATGTAAACTCAATCCCTATAGTGTGCCTTAAAATGTACACTGTACATCTAAGAAATAGATCCCGGTCTGGCCCTATGGGCACTCTGTACATGCCATTTAAATACTGTGTTTGTAACGTGGTGTGCCTGCCTTTAAATGAAGGAACACGAGCAAGCAGGTTTGGCACAGAGGGAAGATATCTGTAGAACAATGTTGGTTGTTCACTAATGCTGCAAATTAAACTGGTTTTAATAGAATTTGAAGTATTTCATAGTGAAAGAAAAAGAACAAAACATCTGCACTAAGGTACATACTGCAGGTTTTCATCGTTTCTTCACTGTGAATTTAAGTGACACATGATTGTGAGTCATAAAATTCAGAAAAAGCATGAGAATGAAGCTAAAAAAACCTCCTGAACTAATCAATTACATTCTGTGATAGACTGACATCTATAGCTGAGTTAATTATTCAAAATTATGTAATATCTGGCAATAATTTTTAACTGCTAGCAGTACATTTGCAAGTGAGTGAAGTTATTCAAAACGTTGTTCGAAAACCAATCGGTATTGATTGGTTTGGGAAGACACACAAGTCACACAGTCTTTTTCACTTCCTTCCCTGGGTGAGAACGATTTGTAAGAATCAGATTTTGGGGAAAATACTTGTATTCCTGGGGGGGAAAAAGATTGCTCTGAATGCTACTGAACATAGATTTCAAAGCCATTCACAGTTTGCTTTGACTCTGCTTGCTAGAATAGTTCTAAAAGGCAGAATGAAGGGGATGTGAATACAGCTGATGTAATTTCACTGAAACAGATTTCACTGAAACAAATTCACTGATAATTTTTTCACAAGATAAACCTAAATGTCTCTCATCCATCAAGGACTGTAAAATTAATGCAGTTCAGTATAATAGAGAAAAAAATGTCATCTCAGTGAGGTCCTAATATCCAGGAAGAGATTTCATTATTCCCAAAGCCAGACCAGATGAAGGTGTCCTGGGTGTTTAGTTCTGTCTCCACAGAGCAGGTGAGGGGGGTTGACCTTGGCTGGATAGGGGGAAAAATGTCATGGGAAAGCTCCTGGGTTGAGACAAGGACAGGGAGATAACCTGCTAATGGTTATCATAGGCAAAAAAAACTGACTTGGGGAAAATTATTTTATTAACAATTTAAAATGCAATTGCATACTGAGAAACAAAGACAAAATTAAAAACACCTTTCCCTTGCCTCCTCCCTTCTTTCCAGTCTTAATTTCATTCCTTCATTTCCAGCGAGCAACAGCGTAAATTATAGAATTCATTTAGAAATTAATTCATATTATACATGCAAGCAGTGATGGATGGTCACAGAAATAGTTACATAGATTGAACTATCTAAATTCTTAAAGAAATTTAAATGTCTATTGTTTCAAACCCAAAAGATGGTTTGTGCTTTCATAATGCAAAGATCTATATTATTTCCAAATACCTTTCCAAAAGGATTTCAAATGCCACTGCATCATCACACATAACTGAGCATATTCAGTGAAGTCACAAGTAAACAGAGAATACTACTTATAGATACAGCTGAAACTGAGAAACATAATTGGGAAGATAGATTTCTCAGAAATAACCCAAGTAGTAGGGAAAACAGATTATCTCTGTTTTAAGTTTAAATACAACTTCTGTAATATGAATAGATGAGATAAATAGACTTCATACTTTCCCTCAGCTTATCTTTAAAAATCTTTCAGTGTCATGAGATCATTGTTTCTGAAATTCTTGGAATTGTGAGTCTGCATTCTGCTCTTGCAAAACAGCTCTCAGCAAATGTGATTTGCACTGAATAGGCCAAATAAATTGTCCAGGAGAATCATGAGATGAAATGAGATACACTGGAGAAATTCCCTCTGATGGGCTTAAGATTAACTGGGAGAAAAGTTTGAACCACTTTTCTGGCATTGCTTGTGCCATAGAGCAAGCAAAATCTAATTGCTAAATTAAGCAATACAAAAACTATTCTTTCACAAATAGCTGGCATTTGCAAGCCATTTCACAAGAACTTATCATCCTCCTGGAACGTGTACTCAAGTCCTTCTCTCCCTGCCACGAGTTTCTTCCTTCTGGATGTAGGTGCCAATCTAAATGGACTGCAGAGAGGAATGTAGTCACCTCAGCACAATTATTTGGATTTTCACCATCTTTGAACTCACTGAAACGCAAAGTGCAATACATATACTGTATTTAAAAATTCATGCACCAAATCCTGCTTACGTATTTAAAATATGTCCAATTCTCCTGGACCAACAGGAGATCTTAGTCTCCTTATGTTATCTCCTCCCTTGACCCAAACCCTAGACTCCTCCCCTGCAGTGGGGAACAAAGTCCTTCAAAGATGGTTTGTGTAAAACAACCCTTGGCTAAGGCATGATGCAGCACAACAAAACCAGCCCCCTCTGCAATGCCTGTCAGCTGGCCCTGAACTAGAGGATACCACCAGGCAATTTAATTATAGTTTAAACAATCAATTTGTCAGTATAAGCAAGTCTTGTGTCTCTACATGGATTCTGTCTCCAGATCCAGTCCGAGGGAAATTCTTTAAGGAAGAGAGGACAAGCCTGTCTGTATTGCTGGGCCTCAGCTTGAACCCCATTCATGGCATACCCGGGTTCCCTACGTTTAATGTTAGAGAAATAAGTGTTGGCTTGGTCTCATAAAGGATTTTATTCTCTCCTCAGTTTTCACAGTAGGGAAATGGTGCTTTAGGGCAGCCAGAAGGCCACAGGTTTTCCATGGTAGATTTTCCATGTAGCACACGCCTTAGGCCACAACACATCACCTTCCCTGCTGCCAAATGATGTTTATTTACCACTAGGACAAAAAATGGGTAATAACAGGAAAGACTGGAGAAGCAATATTAGCTATTCATTTATATTCAGTATTAAAAAGCTCTTTTTCTTCCAGAATGTTTCCCTCACTAAAGCTGAGGCTCGGGGTAGGTTTCCCAGGCAGGATGCTGTGGGGAAAGGTCCTCCATCTTCTCTCAGATGAATTCACATCATCATGTGGCTCTTGATGGATGTTAAGTGAGCACCGATCTGAAAATCCCATCTGAAAATCACACCTGAGTCATATCAGCTGATGTATGGAAATTTCATGGCTATTTAAACCAAAACTAGTAAGTTGTATTTCCTTAGTTGATGTTTGTATTTATTTTCATTGCTCCCTTTATACACAAGTGAAATGTGATGTTTCTGATCAGTTCCACTCTCTAACATGTAGGCAGGGAACTCTCCACTCTGGATATAACTAATAGATAAAGAAACTTTTTTAAAAGCTTATTTTCTATATTTTACGGGTCTTGCACATCCAGAAAGAGGTTTATAAATAATATTGTTTAAGCTTTTATCAGGTTTGAAGACAGGTGATATACTACTGAGACCGCCTCTTAATAAAAATATTTAAATAATTCAGACAGAAACTGCCTTCAGGGAAAAAAACACATTGACTCTTAATGCAGGCCAGACAGATATATCTTTATTTTTATCAAGAACATACATGTGTTAAAAGTGACAGTTAGGGACTTTAAGCATTAATGTCACTCAATGAGCAGTATTTGAAAGAAAGTGATGTTGTAAAAATGATCAAATATGTCAACAACCTGCTGTTTGACCAGCTAAGCCCTGTAGCTTCTGTCCTCATGTTTCTAGAATATTGTTCATCCTCAGGCATTGGTGAGAATATCAATACAGATCTTTTTACTAACGGTAAATGCATCTGTCCAAATGCTGCAGATTAATAAAGGACGTCACATTATACATATTAACTATTGCATTTTTTCACTAGCAACCACAAAACAAATACATCTTAACAAATGGTGTTCGCTGGCCAAAATATCAGTAAGACCCTGTTAACAGTTAAGACTTCTGTTTTACTGAGAAGTAAGGATTTCAGCTTAAAAATCTGATGAGAAAACAGGTTAGTATATAAGAGAAATGCACTAGTATTAATAAACATTTTACATTTGACACATACTGTATTACAAAGACAATATCCTTGTAAGATCATTAATTGCTGGACCATAGGTGACTTCCATCTAGGTTACTAAATAGCTAATAAACCTTGTATACAGCCTTTTTTAGATAATGCTTACATATATGGAAATGTATGACACCCTTGTACTATGGCTTGCACTTTACTTGCATTAAACTGTGAAATAGGCTATAGTAATGTCTTTGTATATTCAGGGGTTGAAATACCAGAGCACTGGAGTATTGTACTGCTGGTGTTCAACCTGTCCAGCGTGCTGACAACATGTATTTTGCAAACCCCATCAATTTCAAATCTTTGGCAAAAAATGCTATGGGGTCTCCATGGTCTTTGTTTATATAAACATTCTTACTGTTTCTGTAGCAATAGGAGGTTATAAACCAAACTTTCACTTGGACTGTTTTCAATAATAAAATAAAATAAAATAAAATAAAATAAAATAAAATAAAATAAAATAAAATAAAATAAAATAAAATAAAATAAAATAAAAATCTATAGCACCTTGTATAAAAATCATGGAGACTCCATGACCTGTGGGCATTTTTGTTTACAATCAGTATATATATACATATTAGAGGCAGAACTGTTATTTATCACAAAGTTATATTGTGGATGATTCTTTCTTAAATAAATATATGTTTTCTGTCCTTAAGAAAAAAAAGTATTTTAGAGCCATCTTGAGAAGTTTGAAGTGTCAAGCTTCAAAAACGAGTAATCTTCCATGTTTCAGCCTTGTTTTTCTAATCAGCTGGGAGATGAACTGAGAGGCAATGGAAAACCACCTGTCCATGCCAGGGAAATTGCTGGAGTTGTAAGTTTTTGAGCATTCTGCAACTTTTCTATAATCCCATTGTGCTTAATGCTTTGATGAGCAGATGCTCCATTGGTACCACAGTAAATCCCTCAGCTCATGGATGCTACAGAGAGAAAATCAATGCTTCTAGACTAATACAGGTCAAACAAGGTTTCAACTCCTGGATAACACAGTATTTCTTCAGTTTCACAACAGTATTTTTAATTTTATACTTGTCTATGTTAAGAGATGATCCAATAGTTTCTATAGGCAATGAACATTAGGTTGCTTTTTTCCCTCTTTCCAGATGAGTTCTGTGTGGATTACTGTAACCGGCTGCATTTTCTATCACAGATTAATAACTTGTTAACTTTTTGTGGTGTCTACAATGAAAATTTATGAATGGAAAACTTCACTGTGTGTTGCTCACTGGGCATATACCTCATGGTACATTGCACAGACGTGTAAGTTGTAAGTTGCACTGCAACATTAAAAAAAGGAACATATTGCTCTTTTTTCAAAGATATTAACTTATTTAAGAGATATAGTCTGTACATTATTAAAAAAAAAAAAGACAAAACAAAAACAAACATTTATTCTTCCTAAATTCAAACTAAGCTTTTCTTTTTGTTTTGTGGAGGGACAGGGGGATAAGAAAAAAAGTTGTACACTTCAGTTGTAAATTTGGACTTCAATAAACGAATTATCTGCACTTAGATTGTGTGTTTATGGGGATTTTGTGCGTTCTGAGGGTGATTCAGGCCGAGTGCGACGCGGGCTGCAAGGGCATGCCTGTCGATCCGATGGAGAACCCGGCTGAGGGTGATCCCGCCCGATCTGGGCGCGATCCCTGCCCCGGCTGAGGCGGGTCCCTGCCCACATTAGGGCATTATCGGCTGAGACGGATCTCTGCCCGATTTCGGGCGATCGCGGCTGAGGGCGATCCCGCCTCGGGTGAGGGGGATTCCTGCCGGCTTTAGGGGTGCGCCGGCTGCGGGCGATCCCGCCCCGGATGAGGGCGACCATCGCTGCCCGCTTTGGGGCGACGCCGGCTGGGGGCGACGCCGGCTGGGGGCGACGCCGGCTGAGGGCGACGCCGGCTGGGGGCGACGCCGGCTGGGGGCGACGCCGGCTGAGGGTGACGCCGGCTGAGGGTGATGCCGGCTGGGGGCGATGCCGGCCGAGGGCGACGCCGCCCGGTCCGAGCGCGGTCCCGCCCCGGCCCCTCGGCCCCGCCCGGCGCGGCCCTTCCCGCGCGCCGTACGCGGCGCTGTCCAACATGGCGGCCAAGGTGAGTGTCCGCCCGCCCGCCCGCCCTCCGGCCGGCGCTGCCCCGGCCCCGCGGCTCCGCTGCCCCTCAGGTTCTCCTCCCGCACTCCCGCGGGCTCGGGGCAGCTACCGCGGCTCCCTGCGGCCCCTCGGGAGCGCCCGGCCGGCCCGTAGCTCCGCCGGTGCTGGGGGGAAGGAGCCCCGGGTGCCGCGGAAGTGGTGGGTGGAGGAGTGGGGCGGTGGGAGGTCGTTGTGTGGTGTGGGACTTGAGGGGGGAAAGAGCAGGTTCGAGAGGTGGTTAAATTGTGCAACACGCGATAAAAGCAGTGTTTCTGTTCTGGTTCTTCTCCATGTACTCGCAGCCCCCGAAACACCTTCAGCTCGAGGAATATCGAGATGATAGTTTGGTGGTAACACGATGAAGTGCTAGTGGTGCTGTACATCACTAAAGCAAGGCTGTTAAAATCGTGCTGTTACGTGCTAACAGGGTTACAAGTATCTAAAATATCTCTAGTTGTAGGAATAATACAGTGTCTTTAAACAGAAAAACGTGCATGTAAAGATCCAAGCTTCCTCACAAATATTTAGACAGGTTTTCCAGTGTTCGCAGTCAAATCGATGAGCAGGTTGCTCTCACGTGAATCTTCATGTTGACTTTTTTAAAGCATTTAAAATGTATATGTATCTGCAAAGAAAAGGACGATGCCGATGAGGACAGACAGAAAAATTAAAGCATTTTACTTTAGTTTGTTATGGCAAAAGAAACAGTCTTTGGCTTTGCTGTCTGGCTGGGTGATAAATATTGAAAATATTCAGTACTGTTAGTGAAGTGACTTTATTTCTTGTGTGTTCTTTACTACTTACTATGAAAGATTTATTAATAAGAATTTTATTCTTAAGATTTCACTCTCTGTGGGTCACCATCTGGCAGACCAAGATTAAAACCAAATCCATGGAATGGATTGAGTTGAGGTGAAGTGGAAAGGTCTCTTCCACTTGTGTGGAGTATTTGGTGTTCGTCATCAGAGATTTATAAATACATACCTGAACTGGGATACTGGGTTTGGCAAACATGCTTCTGGCAGTTATCATGTCTCAGGTAACTTCTGGGAAAAAGAAACCAAAAGGATCTGAGACAGTCTTGTGGTCCACCTCAGGACATATGAGTGGTAGGAGGAAGTCATACACCTATGATTCTTTATTCTTTAATTAACATTTTTTCCTGGTAAATATGGTATGAGGTAGCTGCTAAATTTTTATCTTATTTTAGCCTGGCTAGTAGGTTCCCATTTTGTGATAGAGAACTTGTATATTTTTTAATATAAATCCATGCATCAGATTTTTGCATATACTCTACTGCTCTGATTCCATTTGTTTTGAGGCAGTTTCAGGACAAGTTTCCTGACTCCTGCTCCGATTCTTGAAACCAGCACACAGAATTTGCAGTTTCAGTGGGAAACAATCTTTTGGAGATTAGCATAAATTAACTGTCTGGTTTTATTGTGGTTTAGTTTGTATTCTGCATCTTTTGAGTGGAAGGTAGTGAATTCTTTGTAGTGATGTAGCTTTTTAACTTCTTTTTTTAATAGAGTCTGTATTTTTGATCGTTGATAAGATTCCAACAATTTGAAGCAGATTGTTTGAAATGCAAAGACTTAAAGCCAGAATTATCCAGGTACATTTGACAGTTTTATAATTGTATTTTGATTGGTCTTACTCCAGTTCTACTATTAAGAGGCATAACTAACAATTTTCTGCTGGAGAGCATATAGTGCATTTCTTCAGCAAATAATTGCTGTTCAGGCTTCTCATCAAAAATATTGCCATGTCTGTTTGACTTTGGTGTGCTTTTTATACCTGGGGAAAAACAATCCTTCAGGTTATCAGTGTTGCAGGTCAGGAGCTTGGCAGTGGTGTTACAGGGAATATTTCAATACTGGCCATTGACCTTTCCTTCTGGTGGTGTTTAGCTCTGTGTCTGTGCAGAATTCATCTCCAGAAATGTCACTGCCTTCATGGCTTTTGTAGCTGCAGCAATTTCCTGAATTCCCCAAAAAGAAGATTTTTATTTATTTGTAAGTCAGTTATCAGCTGATGTTCTGGAGTCATTCTGCTGGCTGAACAGGTAATTCCTGGGTGTTTCACAGCTCCAGCTTGTTCCAGGTGTTTTTCCCTGTGCTTCTTTCCTAGTATTTGATATAACAATAAGATCCTGGCATTTCTTAATTCTTAGTGACTTCTGGATAAGTTTTCATAGGTAAAATACTTTTTGGTTATATAAACAATATGTGATTTTCCTTGTTTAATACCTAGTGCCTTGTAAGTAACTTTGAATAATTTCCATAAATTAATACCAGAAACAACTTAGCTAATTGAGGTCTTTTTAGTGCACCTTGTGATTAGATAAGAAACAAGATAAACAGCACCATGCAGTGAAGCCTCTTTAGTGTAGTCAAGGTGGTGATGCTTTTTGTTTCACTCTGGCTCTTTGTGATTTCAGTAGAAAAGAGTGAAGCCCTCTTGGGATAACTGTGCTAGTGTAAATGTTAGCCAGTACAGCTGTTTCCCTGGATCTTTAAACATTTATGTGTTTGTCTGCAGGCACCCAAAAGTAAAGCAATTACTGTCAGTCAGGAGCTGGACCACTTTGATCATTCCCTGTATAACTTTGTCTTTCACACTGAGCACAGAATCCATTGTGACTTTTAAAAATATATGCTTTTTTTTTTAAGTGAACAATACAACTTTTCATGCTCTGTCACTTTCAAATTCAGTTTTCCTTCTAGTGTCTACTGGAAATTGGTGTCTCGTTCTGGTAGCATGCTGTTCGGAAATGAGCAATCTGAATTATGATATGTTTAAAATAGTTTTTCTTTAATAATTCTTCAAAAATGGAGTTCCTGCATTCTGTGTAAGTTACAACTGAATTTACCCTAACAGGTGATGGAGGCATCAGCATGGCTTTGAGCACAAAATTCTTTCTGATATTTTTAGACATAAAACTATTGTCAGGGATCTTTAACCTTTTCTTTACCATTACAATTTGGGAAAATCTTTGCATAAGTCAGAAGACATTTCTAAAAGGCGTAATGCTTGAAAAAGGTTTTAAAAGTGACTTGTTTAATCCCATATTCGATCAATCCCAAGAGAAATTTTAATTTCAGTATTAGGACTCCCATTTTTCATCTCTCTGTCCCAGGTGGCAAAGCTGGCAGCTGTTTCTTCTGGGCTGCCATTTGTATGTATTACTGTGTATGCAGCAACAAAAGAGGAATACAAAAGTCAGCTGGTGAAGCCAGATAAGGTATGAATCTTCCCTTTTTTGGTCTTTAAAATAATATTAGAAAATTCTGCAGAACAGCAGCTCTGTCTGTTGAATTATATTACCCAGTAGCTAAAATACATAGCAAAGTAATATGTAATAATAAATAACTGACCACTATTGCTCAAATAAAACACAAAGTGTTACAATACTGAATTAGCGAAGTTTTATCTCATTTTTGTTATTAGTATTTCAAAAATGAAGTCAGAAAAGGTGAAAATAGAATACTTCCTAATGATTCCTTTTCTAATGTGCAATTTCTAGTAATACACACATCCATCTTCTAAGTCGTAATTCCACTTCTTAGAACCTACACAATCGTTTCAGTTTTCATTTCTGAAGAGTGAAGTCCCACTTGAGTAGAGTCAGTTCGGAACTCCAGAAGTTCATAATCCCGCGTTGAGGCTTTGTTTCCCGTAATGGGAACACTGAGGGTTTGCAGGCTTGAAAAACCCCCTTCAGATGCAGCAGCTGATGAGGGCAAAGAGCTCTGCCCCTGCCCTTCAGCTGTGCCTTTGTTTGCAGCTCCCCATTTATGAAGCTCCCCCTCCCACGTCCAAGTACATCGAGGAGCAGCCTGGGCGCCTGCAGCAGCAGCTCCTGGCAGCGCGGAACACCATCGGCCACTATTTTGGGTGGTGCCAGGTAAGATGCCTGCTCCCAGCATTTCCTGCAATCCTCTCAGCACTACACTAAACCTCTGAAAAAAACTGGTTACTTCCCCCTGGAGGGTTTGGGTTTTTTTGGCAGGTCTTTGTCTTAGTATAAGATAACTTTGGATGGAAAAATGAACCTTCCTCCTGTGGCAGGAGTTATGTCGGTAAATTCTTGCTGGCGGAACTTGAGGGTGCTTTGGAGTGTGAAATTCCAGCTGCAGTCCACGGAGAAAGAGCTGCTTCCAAAGGGCAGTACTTGACACAAAAGACAGACAGAATGCATCTCATGTATCTGTTGCGGGAGTCATCAGAAACACCTCCCAGCTCTGGCACTGCATGCTCCAGGTGGAGAGGGAACTGTGGTGCTTTGGACCCGTCACTGCTTTTGGACCTGCTGGGAAACAACATCCTCACCCTGGCTGTTGGCAGGAGGAGATTTTGTGCTTGTGTTTTGCTTTTTGCAAAAAAAAAAAAAATGTAGAGCCTAATAGTTGGGGAAAAAAAGAAAAAAACAAACTTCAAAATGTATTTTTGGTAAATTGTGATTCCATTGTTCTGTGAAAATGTTTTCAGTAACTGCATGACTGAAATACTCTTGTTAAAAATCGACCAAACTTTTTCATGCTGTTAATCTTTGTGAGTTCCCGACACTGAGTAACAGTGACCTCTGCTGGTACAAATTCGGTGTTGCTCATTCACTTTTCCTGGGAAAGTCTCTAGGGAAAAGACTTTATTTTATAATTGAATTTTCTTATACAGTTGGCATCCAGGTGTTTTCCTACTCTGCAGTTCCTGAGATAGCAGTTTTGAAAGTGAGCTTACATTACAGATTTTTTTTTAATAATTAATTGTCAATGTAAGTTTTAAAAATATAAATACTTTTGTCACAAGGGTAGATCTCTGCACAGCCTTTCCAGAAGCTCACTGATCTGGTTTGGGTTTTTTAAAGTTACACAGTATTTCTTTGTCTCATTGTGCTGAGATATATGTGAACAGCTACTTTTGCTGAGATTTTACTTTCTGGTTTTGTTTCTTCTTTCCTTGTAGAGTGCCTATGTCTTTGTTAAAAATGGAATAATGGATTCAATTCAATTTGGAAAAGGTAGGCAAGTCTGTCTCATTTCATCTATATAAACTCAATAAAATCAAAATTTTCATCTTTATTTCTTAAGTGGAAAATAAAATGACTGATACTGAATTACTCTGCTTTTTTTTTGTCCTTTTTTTTCCCCCAATTCTTAGATGCCTATGTTTACCTGAACAATCCCCCCCCAGAATTTCTTCCCAAAGCCGCTGTAGTTACGGTGTCAGGCCTGGCTGGTGTAGTGCTGGCAAGAAAAGGTAGGGTTTGCTTGTTTTCATTATTGCTCGGGGGGGTGTGGGGCATGTAACAGTGGTCAGAATACTCCTCTGAAACACTGGCAGAAGCCTGTGTGACTAAAATAAATCCTTCCTGGCAAATGAAGGGGTATTATTGGTTGCTCTTAGGAGCTGGCTGGGAGCTGGCAGAGCAGGACTAGACAGACTAATGATACAATTCTTCTTCTCATTCTTCATAATACTGGAAAACCTAGTTTGGGATTATTTCTCTTTCAGAATATCAATGTCTCCTGCATTTAATTGCTTCAACTAGTTAGTTTGCATTTCATTTTTGGCTAATTATTCAAAGTATTTGGCTTTGTACAGGTTCTAGATTTAAGAAAATTGCTTATCCATTGGGACTTACTACTGTAGGATATTCTGTTTGTTACCCAGCTCAGTCAGTGGTCATTGCTAAGGTAAGCTTCTGGTTTTATCTGGGGTCATTTCCAGCATAGTGGGACAAGTTTGGATCATTTAACCTGATGCTCCATCTATTGTACCAACATTGACAGCACACTGTTTGCTGATCAGGCTTTGATTTCATTTGGAGTAGGTGGATTTAGCATGGAAATGTTTTCTGTGGATTCCTAATAACAATTTAAACGTTATTTACAATTTGGTTGATGTAAGGGAAATATGCACTAGATCTTGAGAAACAGATGCTTTAATATGGGGTCAAGCATGTTCTCATGCAAACATGATTAATTTCATTTGGGTAATCTGTTTTTGTATTTTAAAACCTGTTGTTAAATTATGTTTTTCTAAAAAAATAGGTAACAGGGAAAAAGTTACTTTGTGCAAGTCATCAGACCTATGAGGCTGTGAGGTCACTGTGGGCAGACAAGGAAACGGTCACCAAGGTAGGACTTGGGAAGTAATGAAAACTCACACATTGAGAGGGAAGTTAGGAAGTTGTGGCCTCTTCTGCTGATGCTGTTCAGGGTTTACTGATGGTGTTAAGCAAGGCACAAACCCAAATCTGATCTTTTTGTCACTTCAGTGGTTGATTGTTTTTACACCTTTCACACCAGTAGGTGTTGAGATCCCCTCTAGTCCCACAATGCATGCAGGGTGCACAAGAGAAGAATGAGTTTCTCTCAGAGGTCCTTTTTTATCTTGGCATGAAGAATCCATTTTGATTCAAGCTTTGGTCTTAAGCAGCCCCTGAATTTAAAGTAGAGACTAAAGACACTCAGGATTACAGTAGATATGATTGGCTTACTCTTCTACAACCCTTGCAGGAAGTCTGGTTTATTTATCCTGTGATATGAATTGTCCATGTCTGATTTATTTCTTCTCTTTGTCCTGTCCTCATTGCAGGCATAGTGAATAAATGGTCAGTAAACTCTTTATGTTGACCTGCTGTATATGGAAGAGGTATTAGGGTTTTTGACATGCTCTTTTCCACTATAAGCTTGTCTTTCAAAGCAGGCTTTCTATCTCTTGACATAATTCTTGTTCTTGGAATTTCCTCTAGTTTCTCTGTTTTTTTCTCTTTTTAGGGCATTTTGTGCGTGATTTGTGTTCTGGTTTTTAAGTGAAGTGGTCAAAATAGGACATAGTAAACAGCTGAGGCCTTGCCAGCAGAGAGTAGAGAGCAATATGAACCTTCTGTAAATGACATATGGAATTTGGATTAGTAATCCAAGAATTAAATGTGGGTTTTATCCAACCCAAAAGGTTATTTTCTGAAAGGTTAAATGTGGGTTTTATCCAACCCAAAAGGTTTTTTTGGGTTTTTTTAAAGTGGAAATTTATAAAACTTCAACAAAAGTAGCACTTTCCAAGTAAAATTGCAGCTTTGCACAGTTATTTTCGTTGGTCTTTTCAAATAAAATTTCAGTTTCTTAGCTACATTAACGTGTAGAAGTATTTTGCTTTAAATTTACAGTGCTCATTGGCATGCAGTCCTCACCTTTTATTTCCTCTGAGAAGCACAAATGGAATTCTGAGTTTTGAAAATAAGATTCAGATAACTGTCATTAAAATGATAGCAAAACAAGAATTGATGTGGTACAGATACTTTTATTAACTTCATTATTTTTCCCTGAGTGAAGCCTCTTCCCAAGACACATTATTTCTCATTACTAGGGTGTAACCATGATTTATCTTTCCGTCTTCTGCTAACTAGGAGCAGTAAGTGTTCTGTAAACACTCAGGGCTATTTCAGTCTTGTGTAAGGCTAAAGGCTCCTCACCTGGAAATGAACTCATGGAGTTCATGGAGGGTCTCAGGTAAAACCACAGCTTCAGTCCTAAGTATATGCTCATGACAAATTCCTTTCTACATGAATTTATTCTGATCTGTGGGGTTTCATGCATTTTACTTTTTCCAGCTGTGTCCCTTCTGCGCAGCTGACTGGTTGAATATCATTGTGTGATGTCATATCTGAAAATATTTTCATAAAAGATAAGCTCCTGGACTTGAAAGCTTTATTTTGCAATAATGTGTTAAGCATATGCCCATGTGTTTTCTTTTATTAATGTTTGATTTACAGCTGCAGCAAGAGTCAAAAGAAGATAAGAAAAAGAAGGGAATTTCTTGCACCAAATCTGAGTCTGCTGTTGAGTCAAGATCGTTTAACAGAGCAGAATCCTCTCCAGTAGAGTCTTGTAGTAATGAAGATCCAGTGCCTTCATCAGGTGAATAAAACATTTCAAGTGTAATCTCAGGGTAACTTGCAAATCCAATTAGTTGACTTAATTTTGCACTTACACTTGCTCTAAACTGGAGCAGGCTGTCAGTGCATATTATTCTTGAGAGCATATTTTACATGCTGTCATTTAATACATATTTCAGAGCCTCGGGGAGGTGATAATTTTCTCACTGTGGACCCTGTCATAGTATCAGAATTATATATTTGCTGTTCTCTCTCAATAATGTCAGAAAACCAATATTAATATGAACCAGGTTCTTTTGTAGGCCAAAATAAAGGATAATCCAAATGCAAGACATACAAAAAGGTTCTAATTTGGATTATAATTAGAAGATTGAAGTCTCAAATGGATTTCATTACTTTCAGCCTCTGCTAACAATGCAGAGATGACCCATAGTGGAATGAAAGTGTCTAATTGAGAAATGAAACATTGGATTTTATTTTGCTGGGTTTTCTGCCCTGTTCCTTGTGCATCTTAAGTGGTTGAGATAATCAACTAGATCATGTAACAGCCTATTTAACAGACAAAATTTTGGTAGTTCAGTTTGTAAGAGGAAACAGTAGAACTACATATTAAAGGAGATTTTGTTATTAAAACATTTGTTTTGAAGTATTGTTACCTTTTTTAAGGGCAACTTCTGAATTTTATTTGTTACAAGGAAATTAGTCGGAAGGAAGGAATTGTTACCAGAGATTTTTTTTTTCTGGAAGTCAAGCAGAACATACTTGGCTGAGGGTTTTAATATTTTTTCCTTATTTTCTCTGGAGTATACATTCACATCTTTGCTTTGCACCTGAATTTTTTTCTGATTTAGTTTGTGGAATGCTTTGATCTGTTTTTACACTTGCTCCAGGCCAAACTGTCTTTATTTGGTTTGTGTTTACAGATCTGTCTTTGCTTTTCATAGGGGGAATTAGTTCATGTCCCTAGTACAGCCAAAAATATCCATGCCCTAAATTAATCTGTGTTGCCAGAGATGTTTATTTTCTCAGTCCAAACGGGGCAAAGCTTTCAGGAAAATGTAACATCCCTGGTAGCTGGAAAAGAATCAGATCAGGAACAAAAGACACAGCCCCAGAAAAGTTGCTTTTATGTTCCCCTGGATCCTCTGGAATTGCAGTATCATTAAATATGTCAGCCTGTGCACTGTCCCTCAGTGAGTGGGAGAGTTCAGTGTTTTACTAAACTCAGTTCATGGGTTGTGGAAGTTATGAAGTGAAACTAGGTGAGAGTGTTTGTCTTCATCTGGAATTGTTGCCGTCTGGCAGCAGCTTCAGGGGAGATCTGGCAGGGTTGGTTTTGGGAGCCAGCTCTGCTCCTGGGAGTGCTGGGGCAAGAAACACTAGAGATTTTTTTACATGCCTCAAACTTTCCCTTCCTTTCCATGTGTTGGGCAACACATCACAATCCCTTCTCTCACTCTCCTGGGTTAGGAAGTGATGTTGGAGAGCAAGAAGAGGTCCTGTGCTCCACCCACTGCTGTGCTCAGCATTCCAACATGCCCTCATCCTCCTCTGTCACTTCTCAACACACTGAACTAGAACAGACAGGTTTTGATCTTTTCTAAGTGTTTGGAAATACAGAAGTTCTCAAAATGTATCTCTAAGCTTTTTTCCCCTTACAGCTCAAGTATATGCATTCTTTTAAACAATATTTCTTTACTATCTCTAACAGGAACAGGGAAGACATCAAAATTTAAGCCTGATCCAAAACTTGTGGACCATGGTCAGTCCAGCCCAGAAGATGTGGACATGTACAGCACCAGGAGCTGAGCCAAGTCTGCTTTAGAGACTGCAAAATGTTACAGATAAGGGGGAGGGAAGAAGGGAAGGAATAATCTTTACAGTACATATTCTGTGAGGTATAATTTCATCAGATATTTTCTTATCTCCAATTTGTATTATTGACTTAACTGATTCTGTTTCATGCTGATTTTGTTCCTGACTCCATATAAGCAGTGGGAATTCACTCAGTGTCATTAGTGAGACACTGAGAAAACAAGATTTGTCAGTGTCTTCTCCCAGTGAGGTTTCTCTGTGCCAAACTTGCTAATAAATGTCACTTCACAAAGGCTATTTCAAAATGAAAATGTATCTCTGCTTTGGCTCAGATATTCATTGATCTGAATGAAGAATGTGAGGGATGGGGTTTGCAGAGTCTTCTTTGTCTTTTATATTTCAGCTCTGGAATGAAGTGCAAGTTTCTGCTGGACTGAGGATCCTTAAAATCTCCTTGGTTGTATCTTGTGAACACCATTGGCTTTAAAGCTTGTGTAAAAGAGTCACTTTTTTTCCTTGCAAAATAATTTGGTAGTTTGTCTCTTTCACAAAGGTGAATGGAAACAATTCCTTGTCCTGCACACCTCTGCTGTGTTCAAATGTCTGAAGTTGGGCAAAAACAGGCAGCTGATCTCTAAACATCCTTTCTAGATTATGCATCAACTTTCACCTACTTCTAATAGTTGGAAGAACTGTGTTTAAATTGCTTAATCTGTGAAACTGATGCTGAATTCATATAAAATCCATTAGAAGTGTTTAGGAAGTTTCATCCCACAAGTTTGTATGCAATATCTCACTGATTTTGGTAGGATTTCTGTGAAATTGTGTTTTTCCATAAGAATGATATGAGAAATTAAGTTACCTAAGATGAAACTTTCAAACGCTGCTTTTATCGTAGTGTATATCCCTGTACTTCTGTTCACTCTTCATTTCTCTTCATTCTGTTACCTTGCAATTAATGAAAATATGGGCTTTGCTGTAAAATTGAGGGGGAAGCAAGAGAAATCATATGAACAGATAGTGTGGATGGAATGCTAAACCCTGAAATGCTGCTGTTCTCAGCACTGGGATGTGATGGAATATTTGCTCCTGCTCTCCAGAACAAGAAATTTGACAACTTGATTACTTCTCCAAGGCTGCTAAGGCCTTGCAAAGGCCAAATGACCAGTGAAATGCAGGCAGAATTCCTGGTGTCCCTGTGGGATCAGCGAAGTTGTGAGGATGCTGCAGGGTAGAGTGTGCAGAAGGCACAAATCGTGAATGAGCGAAAGAAGAAAAGCTTTTAGGATGGGTCAGAAACAAACTGATACTTTAAAATCCAAATTTCAGGTGAAGGGTTACACAAAGTCCAGTGCAAGGTGAAGTCAGAAAATGTGAAGTTTAAAAGAAGAATTCTATTGGTTAAACTTACCTGGGACAGCTGGCAGGATTTAATGTGTGTTCTTTTTCTTTTATAATCTCTTAAAGGCTCAGGCAGCAATCAGAGGATATTAAATCAATCTTCAGAGTGCTCCTGGACATGACACATTTAGTGTTTCATCACAGAGAGAGGAGTAGAAAAATTAGATAGCTGGGCTTCATATGCCATTTCCAGGGAAACAGAGGAAGACATAAGTGAAAATTGTGAAGAAATTATCATTTTCAAGTGCATGACTGGATGCCAGAAATTGTATTATCTGTCTCCCTTTGATAATATTCTGGATAAAAACATAAAGGAAAAGCCATCTGCTCTACTCCTAAATTGTTAAATTCTAACTTTGAGTGATGTGCTACCACAGCAAGTCAACAGGAAAGGTAAGATGATGCAGATTTGTTTGGATTTTGCAGGAGTTTACTGTGGTGAGATTTTTCAGGACATAATGAAAAACTCTGCCCAGGAATTGGTGTTGTGGGAGCAGGGAGAGGAGCTGCCTTGGATTGCTGTTATGGAACCAGCACATCTGCCCTTCCTGGGAGATCAGGCCTTGGGACACTGCCTCTTCCCTGGTGCCAGAAACTGCTGTGGGACTTCCCAGGTTTTGAGGGCATTTCCACTCAGATCTGGTGATACAGGAGGGGGTGTCTGGTCTGCAGATGTCCATTGGCTCTTTGGTTGGGCAGGCAGGAGTCAGGTGTTCCATGCAAGACCTTCCATTGCAGCCCCTGATCCTGCTCATGCTGTACATGGTCCTGGTACACAAAGCTGTCCTGGGGCTGGATTTCAGTCTCAGATTACTCCTTAGGGCAACACTGGGATAGAACTAAACCTCAGAGTTAACGATCTTCTGGCACAACATAAAATGAGTGTTCCTGCCCACTGTGATGAACGAACAGGATGAGGGATGCAGTTCTGTAGCTCACAGAATGGAGTCCCTGTGCTGTGTGATTTTTTGGTAGGTGAGAGAAGTGAGCAGCACAGGATTATTCCAGCTCAGGGTTTGTCAGGTGGCTGCCCCATCCCTGGAAGTGCCCAGGGCCAGGTTGGACAGGGCTTGGAGCAAGGTGACCCTGCCCATGGCAGGGGTGGAAGAAAATGGGCTGTAAGGTCCCTTTCAACCCATACCAGTCAGTGGTGATGCTGCTGCTGATGTTATTGTCACTTTCTAAATTTAGTTTTTTCATCAGCTGAGATTTCTCTTTCTCCTCAAGGCAGGGTAATTCTCTGTTTGTTTCATTTTTATCACCAGTTTTTGTTTACTATCCCCACACAGTGGGGTTAAAATTAAAAGGTTTTGGTTGTGAAACAGGTACAGCTAAAGACAACTCTTCCCTAACTGCAGCCAAAGTGGAAGAAAAGTATGGAAAGTTTTGTATACTGGCTGGGTGTGTTCTCTGCTTTCAGTTCAGACACCTGAACCTCCAGGGGTTATATAATACTTTACAGCTGACTGCAAGGAGCTGTAGCCACATCGTCTGTATTAGTAATTTCTAGTAAAGGTGCTATGCAATGGCTTTAAAAAAGCAAATTCAGATCTACATGATACCATGCTTGTGAGTCCTGGGTAACCATGTGCCTGACTTGGGCTCTTGAAGATTTCAGACAATAGACGAATCTGTTACAGTGAAAAATGAACATAAAACATGGGAAAAGTTTTATTGTGAGACATGGTTTTATTAATTTATAGTGAAACACTTTGAAATGCCTCTCAAATGTATCCTTAAGTCACTTAAGTTTATTTCACAATGCAATAATATAGTAACGTCATAAAAGTAAGAATGTATATTGTAATTTTTCCATAAGTTATATATTTGTGAAAAATTCAATGTCAAGAATGGGGGTCACATGGTATTTTATAATACAGAAATAGCTTTAATTTAATGCAATTTTTTTATTTATGGTTGTTTGTATTCAATATAGAGAGATTTGGAACTTGTTGATATTTTTATTTACATAAAACTGATTGTGATACTTTGTCATATCACTGTGAAGCACCTGGAAAAAAAGGGTGATAAGATACTTTTTATTTAAAAAGTAAGTTTAATTTTGGTCTGTTGTTTTCATCTGTAGGAAAATTGTCAATTCCTTCCCTTTCAAGTACTTTTTTAAGAGTTCATTTCTAATGAATAAGTCACAGTTGGTTTATTAATGTTGGGGGAAAAACTTCACCCCTGAAGTACTGAAACACTCCTGGAAGAAATCACTGAAGTAACAGGACAGATCAATGCTCAGTGGCCTAAATTTTGAGAAGTGCTTCCATTTTCTCCTCTTGGTATTTTTTTCTAAAGAATGGTGTAGTTCAGGACTTGGAAAAACTAAAGCTTTTATTCATGCTGGAAGAGTGACACTGTTCAAGAAGGAAGCATGTGGTAAATGTGTTTGTCTCAGTGCGACTGTGCCAGTCTTCCAGATAAAGTAATTTGCTAAGCAAGGGTCATAAATTATGTAATCCACAGTGTAACCTAAAGAGACAATTAATCGAAAGGAGGAAAATTGTGTGAATGAGTAATGGGGCTGTTTTAATGGTAGATTGTCACTGTGATCATTGAACAGCTTGGGAAATACTGGAAAGTATTGGAGTGCAGCAGTGTTGTTATCTTGTAGTGAAAGTTTGGAGTATTTCAGTGAAATGCTGAAAATATATTTTAAATCCAAAAAGAAAGTGGGGTCCTACAAAGCCAATACTTTTTAAAAAGCACAATCAGTGGGCGCTGGATTATGTGTGGTTTTCATTTTAAAGTGCAGGATTCCCAGAAGCCAAGCTCATTTATGTGCTGATGGGAAGCTGCAGCCAAGAAAAGCTGTGATTGAAACCATTCTAAAAGTCAGTGTATCTTTCTTCCTGCCCCTGATATGCTTTTGTTGTGGACCAGAGCCAGAGAACAAACCCCAGTGAAACCCTGGGTTCACTGTGGGCAAACACCCTTGTTCAAGGTGCAGTTAGTCCTTTGTCCTTTTGTTTACACACATAGGAGATGGATTTTGCTGCAACAACTGAAAGAAATTCTATTGCTGTGACCAGAGAATAGGTGTAAACTGAGCCTGTCATGGTTTCAAGCCTTGGTAACCTTTTCTGGGCTCTATTTGTAGCAGTCCTGATACCAGTGTTTGGGGAATCTGTAGCTTGTGCTCGGTTTGTGTCACTCTCAGGACCCCTGCAATGCTGGGAAAGAGAGACTGGTCTCCACAGCCATCTTGAACCAGATCTGAAATGAATTAAGATTAAAGATCATGAGCAGTTCCATCTTCCACCATTAATTTTGGTCAGTAACTTTGGTTTACTTACATGTCTCTCTTTGAAGAAACTAAATGAGCCTGGATGTCATTATAGAATGCATAATTTGGCACTTGATTCTGCTGAGTTCCAGAAACTCAGAAAATAAGAGGAAGAAATGTGTGTGCTGTGGAATACAAAGGTCTCAGCTGTTCAGGTCTGCTGGCACTGGGTTTATTTGCTGTTACCCAAGTGGGCACTGGAAACAGAAACTGACTCAGCCTCTGCAGCCCTTCCTGAGGCCAGGTCCAAACCTGCTGCATCCAATGAATGCCAATGATGTCACAAAGTCAACAGTTTGGGGTTTGTAACCTGCCTCATTAAAACATCTCACCCAAGGAAAAACTGCCCATTGCATTTCTGCATCCTTGAATGAAATCTCACAGCCCCAGGTAACACCTGAGGCTCTCACTGAGCAGGTGGGAGCTGGAGCCAGAGGGGAATTCCCTGTCAGCCAGAAGAATGAAGCATCTGCAGGAACTGCTTCTTCACACTTCTGCCTTGCATCTGAAGAAGGATCATGCATTTTTTTTCACTGAGGTAAATATTAATTTCTTTGTTGTGGTCTGTTGTAAAGCAATCTTCTGGCAGGACTGAGAATCTCTTATCTACTGCTGTAATATTAAGTGCTGTTGGGCTTTAGCCAAAGCAGTATTCTTTCAAGAATTTGCTAGGCATTGATTTTTAGAGGTCATTATTTATCCTTTGAAAAGCAAAGGTTAAAGTTTACCTTTTGCTGTTAATGTAACTGTGTTTACATAAGCAGCCAGCTCCTGTCAAATTAGGAAATCCACATTGGGATTTTATCAGTTATGCATTAGTTTTGAAAGCACTGTGCTAAGAACAATGCATGTGCTAACTTCAGCTTCAATGCAGTTAAACTCCACAAAGTCAGGGTGTAATCTGGGTAGTGTTTGGGGTGTCCACAGAGTCAGGATCTTGTGCAGTGAATGTTGAGAAATTTTAAGGACTATTTAAATAATAAAGGAACACAATGAGAGGGGGGGTGTGCTAAGGTGTGAGTTTCTGCCATCACTCCTCCTTGCCAGATGAGTATTTTCTATTCTTTTCTCGGAAAAATGAAAAATTAATCAACAAAACTTAATGGGAGATGCATCCAATTACAGGATTCCCTCCTTCCCATTTCATCCATCTTAGATGGCTTCAGGACCATCCCTTAAAAAACAATGTCTGTTCTAGGAAATTATCTGTGAATACAGTCCCAAGTTTGCTACCCATAAAAGATAACATAAGCCTAAAAGGAGAAGAGGGACGTGCTCCTGACAGATACCTTAGTGTGTTGACATTTAGATCGCTAAATGAATACCTCACATCTCATCTCAAAAATTCAGAAATAGCAAGATTAATGAGATATTTTTATGGAACCACCTGGTTTCGTAAAGGAAAATACACTGGGTAAGTTATCAGGAAGTTGTATCAGTTTTAAGTTAATTAGTAATTCTTTATAGAGAGGGATGCTGTAAAACAAGCTCAAAATCCACAATCCACAGCAGCAGAAAGGAAAGTTCATTCTGCTGCTGACAAAGTCTGGAAGAAAAGGTCTTTTTACCCTGTTGCCTTTAGGATGTCCTTTCTGGAAGTTCTGCTGTGTGTCCTGGTCCTGGGCAGCCCCTTGCTGAGTGACGCTTCACAACGTAAGATCTGCTGGAATTCTGCTTTGTGGCTTGTCAGAGCAGGGATGTGGCCGTGTCCACTCCACTGGGGACTGCTGGGGGGACATTGCAGTCCCTCTGGGGGGATTGCTGCTTGGGAATTCTCCTTAGGCTTTAGGCTGGGTTTATCCTCAATAACAGCAAAACAATGCAAATGTGAAAACCTTGGTGAGACAGCTGCTGTCCTGTGTTTGGCATCACAGGGAAGAGATTACAACCATGTGATTTTCACCTGATAGTCAGTATCCTGGTGGGTTAGGATCATTTTGAGTCACTCTCTGAATTTCAGAAGGGTATTTTTAAATGACCTAAATGGTTTGGTTCTTTTTCTGTGGGGGACAAAAACACTTGGTATATGGTTTAAAAAAATTATACACTTTTTTAATAGCAAGTGTTTTTAGACTTTTTTTGTTATTAAAAGGGAGAAAATCCTCAATAATTAAGAGCATGACAACCAGAATGCACTGGTAGAAAACTTATTTTAAGTGAGAACCTGAGTAATGGAATTGTCTCAGGTTCTGTTAGAGCAGATCAGTATTGGCCTGCAATTGATAAATTTATTTATTTTATCATCACTGTTCTGTACCTGGCAGCTACCAGTTACTTCTAGTTGGGTATCCCTAAGCTGATAGTGGTGTAAACCAGCTGCAGTTACTATTTTTCTAATAAGAGTTTTGGGCTGTGATCTGAGGGATTTTTTAATGCTAGTCTAAACTTCCATTTGCAAAAAAAAAAACTTACCACTTGAAGGCTAACTTGGCATCTATGTAGACCACAGTGAAGGGCTCAGCAGTGAGTTTCTTTATCACATGGAATATTAGACCATTAATATCAAAGGGCACATACTCCCTCTCCCAGCAGAATCACAACTGGTGGTTTTCTGCTGCCTTAGTATTTTTTGTATCATTGCTAAAAGAATTGTAATTGTGTTACTGATCAGAGGGGTAGCTAAAAACATTGCTTATCTCCTACATGAACCACACCAAATGCTGCCGGGGATTTTTCATTGTTCTGTACTTTATAGCCATAACACATGACCTGTAGTCAAGTTTTACTGGAAAATATTTCATTGCTGATGCCCTCTTGGGAGGAAAGCATGCAGTGTTATGTAAATGGATTGGTACAAGCCTTGGTCACTGTAATCATTTGGATTTATCTCTGATAAGCAGCAAATGTTGGATTAGATGGACTTGGACAGTAGAAAGGAAAGAGGCTCCCATCTTTTTTTGAAATGCAGATTGTTCCCAGCACAGTTCCACTGGGTAATAACACATCAGTCCAGGGGTTGTTCCTGGTGGGGAAGTCCCTCTTACAATGGCAATGACATTAAAGCTGCTCCAGCAGTTGCCTGCTGGAAGGGCTTAGAAGGGTCCACTCAGAGATCTGACTCTGGCTGCATTCCAAACGTGGATTCTCTCACTGGGAACATTGTGGACAATTATATTTGCCTCTGTTGGCAGTTTGGGGGCTTGTTTGTGTGTTCAGGTTGGTGCCTGGCATTGAGTCTGAGTCCTGAGCAGGAGAGGAACAGGCAGCAAAGGATGTAGGGTGGGAGTGCCAAACGTGCTGGCATTTGATGGTTGATTCAGGCTGCTGAGGGAGTTATTTTTAGCCTGCCAAATACCTGTGAAATACTGTAAACATTCAAATTCTGGAACATAATTTACAGCCCAGTGTTAACACAGTGTTTACAGAAGAAACAGAGGAGAACCAACACTAATGCAAACCAGATCCTTTTGTAGGCTAAACCAAGGAATAATCCCATTGTAAAACACACAAAAAGGTTCTAATTTGGATTATAACTGGAAGGTGGGAATCTAATCAATCTCATCACTTTTAGTCTTTGCTAACAATCCAGAGATGATCTCTAGTAGAATTCAGACACAACCACACTTAAAATTGTGAGATAAAATTCAAAACAGCACAAGCCATACAATTTGGAAGATGGGTACACATTCTGGGTAAAGTAATTTAGGCAGGTAAATTTTAATTTCTCAAACAACTTCAAAGTTTTCAAGGGACAAGTTACTGGAAAGTATGATTTAGTATCATCTACAGAGTATATTTGAAGTTTAATTTCTGGTGTAATTAGCAACACAGCCCACTGACAGTATGTTACCGTATTATTGCATTAAATACTTGTTTTGTTTTAATTCACAGCCAACTGCACTGGAGTTGCAGACTTTGAGAACTGTCTGGGTAATACAGATGAATTCTGTCCTAAAAATATTTCTTGTTACTGTAAAAATGGAGAACCTTTCTGCAGGTAGTGTGTGGGCTTGCTTTGTTTGTTTAAATATGCACCATGTAAATGTCAAATATATTCTAAATAATGAACTAAATTTAGACCCTGTAAAGTGATCCATGAAAATAAATGTTGATCTTCATTCACAATCTGTATAAGTTTATAACTCTGGTACAAAGTATCAAATCTGGGATCTGGGCATAGCATTTTCTTTTTAAAAATATGTGTGGGTCATGTCTTCTTAATGTAGGTAATCACTGTAATCCTTAAATTTTACATGCTCTCTGTTCTCTCAGCTATTTACTTGAGAACTGAATTAGCTGTGTAATTGCAAGTTCATTTTTTTTCTCAGGTTGATCAAATTTTATTCTGAGTTTAAAAAAAAAAAAAGTGTCTGAATGTTCTATCCTCCATTACGTAGTTGCGTGGGTTTTTTTCTTTTAAAAAATCAGTGCCATAATGACAGCCAGAAATGTGGGGTTTCACTTCCACTCAGCAGCTTTGCCATGCTGACAGCAGACAAAGACATCTTTGACCTGAGCCAGGCCACAACTTGGGTGCTGCACCCTGTTCCCAGCAAAGCTTCTTATCTTGGACTCCTGAAGTGCCAACTTGGACTTGGTTACTCAGAGCCTGGCAAAGTGCTTTTGCATCAAATCTGAAAACAGATTTGGGTGTAACTAAGATAAAAAACACCTTCAAACAAACAGGAAAAATAATTAATGTCTTGGCCCCTGCAGTGTTGAATAATAAATAATTACATAGCAAAATATTGTATTTTTTTGTATTGCTTACTTTTGAATTAAAATGCTGTTGCTAAAAGTGAATATTTTTATTTGCAGATGTAATTACTACAGAGTGGGTTGGCAGGAGTACTGGTATATGGGCCCCAAATGTAACCACCTTTGGAGCACTCTGGATTTCATATTAGTGGCTACTCTTCCTGGAGTGTCACTGGTTATCATAGTGGTTGTAATATTTTCTGTCGTCTACTGCTTGAAAATGAAAAAAGTTGGGTAAGTGACTCTGGGTGCACTTATAAGGAGTTTTGTATGCAAAATGGAAGTACAGCAAAAGGAGTCTGGTATTCTGGTTAATTTTTAACCTCTGGTGTTTAAAAGCACAAGGTTGCCATACTGCCAAAATGCTATTTATACAATTTAAATCTAACTGAAAGCGTCTTACCTGAGCATTCAGCACTTACTCAGCATTTTACCACTGCATGCAGAACTTCACTCTATGTCATTGCTTTTCTTTAGGGCTCACCAGGCAAGCTTTAAAGATTGATAAGTACATTTACTACTTAAATTCAACACTACCAAATGTCTATTTCTGATCTATTTGCTCTTAAGGACTGGCTTTTTTTTTCCACAGGTTTAAAAAAANTGGGTCTTAGATATTGGCAATTTGAGCTCCTTTTTGCTTTCAACACTTTTTCCCAGTGACACCTCTCCCAAATACACAGACAGTAAGGGTTTTTCTTCTGTCACTGAGCCCCAGTAGTGTGTCACTGGTACTTGCTCTGACATAGAAAAGCTGCAATAATACCCAGCTCTTGTACAGCCATTGCCACAGGACATCTAAAGCTCTGACATGGCTGTTGAACCAATCTGCAGCACACAAAACATCTGTCAAGACCCTCACCATTGCTAATGCTCTAAATTCACATTGTTCCCCTCCCAGGAAGCAGCCAAAGCCTCTATCCAGTGGAGCACAGGAGAACCCTGCATTCAGTGCTGACACAGCTGCCAGCCTGGGGCATGGGCACCATCAGTCAGCTGGGGTAAGAGATGGCAGACAGGGGCACAGCACAGCCCCCAGGCCTTGGTGATTCAGCACTATGGGATGGGAAGAAGAAAAAAAAGAAATAAAAAAGGGAATTTGAGTTTAAAGTCTCCTTAGCATTTGATTTCCAAGATCAGCTGAATGAATTTGAGAAGGTGAAAGGTGTCATCAAGCATTCAGTGAAACTAATTTGCATAGGAGAAAACAATGAACTAGGGATTATTCTTACAGGATGTTCAAATATGTCCATTTTTTGGCCAGTTAGAAGATCAGCTTTAAAAAGAGATTATGCTCTGCTGTGCCAGTTTTCTCCATTAGGCAAGATGTAGTAAAGATCATGGGTTGAACTAGTGGATATCAAGAGAAAACATGGATAAATACCATTAAAAACCAATATAAAGTACAAAGAACCACTGAAAGGGAATATCTGGTTGTGTGTGTGTTCATTTCTTCATTTGGTACTTCGAGGGATTATTTTACATATTAAGGAACACACAGTGTGTGAGAAGGAGACATTGAAGACTGTCTGAGAAAAGGGAGAAAATAATCTAGTCTGCTACACTGTTTTCTGCTAAATCCATCTGTAGAGAGTCAATAGCTTAGCAATGCAGCAGATCTGAGCCTGCCTTTACCAGGAGATGGTGCTGTTCAATTTTTAACTAATTCGGAATTTAGCCCTGCTGATGCTGTTGTTCCCAAGGTGTGAATCAGACCCAACCCGGCAGTTTGGTGGGGAAGAAAACCCTTTTTAAAACGAATCTTTTTTGGGTCAGGGCTGCTGGACTTAGGGCTTTCTCACACCGCAGACTGAGAATTGTAGCCCAGACAAGTAAAAAAATGGTTTATACCTTCTGACATATTGTAATTGGAGAGCTGGTTATTGTAATTTGTTGTCATTTTGCTCTGTGTAACTGCCTGATCCCCTACACACAGGATACCTGGGTTGGACAAATTCCAAAAGTCGTACTGAAAAGACAAGATTTTAATGAAGCCTCAATCCCAAATGAAAGGCAGAATTACAGGTATGCTGCTATTTTTTGGGTTTTGTGCTTATTCTCACTTTATACCCTGGTTTGGAGACTCAGAATGACTTTGCAGCTTTGCCAGTGGCACAGCAAGCAACAAAGGTCCAGTAAATGGCAAAGCTTTTGACTGGATTATTCACATACAAATCCCAAAATACTGCTTTATCCAGAGGCTTCTCTGGTTTTGCTCTAATCCCAGAGGCATTCATTACATTACTGTTTAGAAACAGTTCCCTGCTTGTGCTTCCTCACTTGAATCCCCCTCAGCACACAGCCAACTGCTGCAGCTCTTATTGCAACTTCTGCAGAGAACTTGTTTGCCAGGGTGCAGCTCAGTGAGAGCACAAGTCTCCTCACACGTAGCAGGGTTCTGCTGCAGAGACAGCCTGGAGCTTGCTGATCTTACAGTCCCTCAAGGAGGTCTGGTTTTTTTTCAACATAATGTTGAAAATGTTGAAGGTGAATTTAAAACATTTTGAAAATAATCGTAGGAATATAGAAAACTAGGTGCTGTGGCATTGTTTGTTGTGAGAAGACAATAAAAGCTTAAAGAGAATGTTGCTTCTATAAATTCAGTCTTCTCTGTTTGCAGGGTCAGGGTGTGACAGTAAAATGAACTTAAAAGACCTTTTAGATGCTATTGCCTCAGTGCTGTGCATACAGTAGTAAGCTTTAATGTTTCTGTATTTCAGTTTAAACTAACCCTTTGGGCAATTTGCAGTATATGATAAGGTTTTAATAACCTTTTTCTCTTTTGCATAGTCCCATGTATGCTCAGCCTCTAAGGACAGCAGATCCAGCATCAGATTATTTCCCTCAGTCCCGAGCCCAGAAGGATGAGTTTGACTATCCCAGGAAGGATCTGCCTTATCCAGTTTATCCAGAGGCGAGACAGTACCGGGTACGTATCAATTACATCCCTCTGTGTATTAATTACATATTTGGCATATTAATTATATCATCCATCCCAGTACTGAATACAAATCATCACTAAATTGATGATGTTTGTCACTAAGTAAAGATGTGAGCTAACAGAAAGCCTACAGCCACCTTTCACTGTGCAGATGTTTTCTTCTGGAATGTTACAGACCCTGCTGAAATGTTTTTAAATATTTCCAAAGCTGTCTCAGTTTGTGTGCACATAGTGGTAATGCTTTCAGTTATTTGCATGAAAATCATCTTCCAAACCTCTTAGTGAGTGCACACTCAGAAGCAGCACATACTAAGAAGAGAAACATATGAAAATGTAGTTTCATTACAGATTATTTTAATAGCAAGCATACTGGGGTGTGTGTCATGCTACTGATTTAATTCTAATCTTTTTACAGAGATATTAAGAACAAGTGCTTCCTATATCAGAAATGTCTTTGAATGCTGTGTGGTCACTGGAGAATCCAGGTGCTGAGCAAGCAGTAAGACCCTGGTGGGACACAAGAGGAAATGGCCATCCTTCTTAGAGAGCACTAAGTTATTGCAAAGGGAAGGTGTAGAGGATAACTGTAAAAGAAAACCTGACATGACATGACATTAAGGTCTGATTTATTTACTGTGTAATTGGTGATAGCTTTGTGTGAATCCCTGATACTACAGTGTGCAAGACTCTGGCCCTGGCAGTGTGGTACAAGCACAAGGACTTGGCTCTCTGTCCAAAGATTTATCAAATGCCTACAGACCCATTCTCTTGTCCCTTGTCTTTTTTATTTTGTCTTCCTTCTGTGTTGAACGCAACAGCTGGAATGGTTTGCCTTTAAAACTGCCCTGGCTTGCTTTGTAACTTCTTTTGTAAATAAGGAAAATGAATGAAGCTACGGAAGATTGCCGCTACCTTGCCACTAAGTAACAAATTAAAAAGACTGAAGACTGGGATTTATTTCCTGTTTACCAAAAAGTCTGAAGCACCTTATATTGTGATTTATGTTAAATGATTTTCCTTATGTAATATGTGAAACTGTATGACAAAATCAGACTTGTAAGGATTTTAGAATGTTTTTTTTTGATATTTGGTGTTCCCTTAATGTAACAAAAATGCAAAGTAGCCACGTTTCACTGGGTTTACTTCTAGTGCTACAAATTCCGTCAGAAATAAAAAAAGTTAGTCTGGTTCCCTCTCTTATCTTCAGAAACACACAGAAACAGTGTTAGCACATCTGTTTAGAGCCCAGACTATCAGTTTAAACCATTCTGACTTCAGAAATTCAGATCCAAAACTGTCAGAGAGTTGTGTCAGTGAATAGCTTTTTTCTGTCACTTCTCAGCCTTGGGTGGTGCCACAATCTGACAAACTGTGGTGGTTGTTGACCTCAATCCAGCTTTGTTGTACCAACCTCAGAGTGACCACAGAATGCGAGTGCTCAATTTACATTCCACCACTGCTGGGAAGATGAGTAGGAGGAACTGATAAAGCCAGTGCTGTCAATACCCACGGTTCTGGCAAGAGCAGAGCTGGCTAGACTCTCTCTCTCACCATTTCCCCCAGTGTTCAGTTTTGTTTTTACCTTTTCCAGGTATTTTCCCCTTCATTCCTTAATTGCATTGGGCAGTTTGAAATTATTTTGTCATAAGAATGTCTGTCTCTTGCTAGAGCTAGACAAAATGACTGGAATGTCCTTCTAACTGAATTTACTTTGGTTAGTGGCTTTACTCTCTAAAACAAAAACAAAAAAAGGAGGGAGGGTCAAATATAAGTCTCCAAGTTCTCTGCTGAGGAGGTGAAAGTCCAGGAGGATAAATCGTTCGTGGATTAGAGAAGCTCCATGTCTCCCTTGACCTGAGGAGCCCAGAATTGGACACAGCACTCCAGTTGTGGTGAGTAGGGTCACCTGAGGATGCCCCATCTCAGGATGTCCTCCTTGGGTCGCCCACCCTGCATTGGCCCAACTCCCGGAGCCCAGGTGGCTCTGCCCTCTGAACCCCCCAGCCTGGGGAACCCTTGCACTCCCTCAGGCAGCTCTGAGCAATCCCTTCTCAGCGTGTGTGGGGTTTGGGTCACATTTTCCAGGAATCCACTTTTGCCTTTTCACTTAACTTGGAAACACAGCTCTAGCTTTGGATTCCTCTGAGGAATAGAAGACATGGAGCCAGCACTAAGCATTGCTCAAGTCCTGCTTTGCTCAGATTTGTACAGCAGGCACAATCTTGTGACAAAGAGTAATGCAAAGTATCCAAAATATGCCACGCTTGTTATGAGAAGGTTCATGTCTGTATCCCAACTACTTTTATATATTAAAAAAATGGTTCAACTTCGTATTTACTTGTCATGTTTAACCAGATAGCTCGGCTTTTCACGCTGGTAATAGACCCATAGAACTGAAATTGTTGGCCGAGCTATTTAAACGTTGCGTGTTTTATCCACTAGATGATTCCACTGTCCTTAGGGAGACGGGTGTGTGGGGGAGAACTCCCCTCATGGCCCCTCACGGTGCCCCGGGAGGGAGCGGGGTCGCCCCCGCGGTCCCCTCACGGTGCCGGGGGCGCGGGGGGGTCTGAGGGGGCGGCGGCCGCTGCGCCTGCTCGGCGCGCGGGGGCGCGCGTGACGTGCGGGGGGAGCGCAGCGGGGCCGCGCGCGCTCGCGGCCGCCGCCCGGCCCAGGCTGCGGGCGGAGCGGGCCCAGGCCCGGCCCGGCCCCGGCGCGTCCCGCGGGCCCGGCGCACCCCGGGCCTGCACAGGTGAGCCGGGGCACGGGCACGGGCACGGGCACGGTAGAGCCGCGAAGGCCGCGCTCCGGCACCGCCGCCGCGGTCGCTGCGGGGCGAGGCCGTCCCTGGGCGGGCGGGCGGACGAGCCCCGGCCGGGCCCGCCGGTGCCGCGCCGGGCGGGTACTGCGGGCGGGCCCGGCGGTTGAGGGGCCGCGCGGGCGGGCAGAAAATGGCGGAACACAAGATGTCGGCCGAGCCGGCGGGGCGGGGAGGCCGCGACTCGGGGCTGTGCGACGGCGTTAGCCCAGCCAGGACCGGGTTATTCCCACCGGGACGACGTTATCCCGGCGCTGTCCCCGGCTCCCGGGCCACACCGCCGCGGGACACCCGCTCCTTTGTCCCCGCGTTCCCTCCGCCGCCTCCCCCCGCCCCGGCGGCACCGCGGGCGCGCCCGCGCCGGGCACGCGCGGGAGGGAGGGAGAGCAGCGCCGGGATGCGCCGGGAGCCGCTGGCGCCAGCGGGCACCGGCAGCCCCGGCCCTTGTGCACACCGGACGACTCTGCCCGTGATTTTTACCACGGGAAGTTTTTATTGGTGCAACGCGTGGATGTAATTTTCTTTTTCTATTTATTATTTGTAATTTTGTAGTAAGAGCCTTTAGCGCGTTTCAGGCAGCGAGACAAAATCTCGTTCACTGGTTTTGTCTGTGGCGTTTTACACGGATTTAGAGTGTAAGTTGTGGTGTTTCCTAGGTTGACACAATAAAGGACTTTAAAATGGAAATGCTGGTTTTTTTGTGCCCAGTCCGTTCTCCGCCAAGGGTCTGTGTTAACCGGCACGTTAGTTTATTTTTTTGGGTTTTCTGATTAAGATTTTTGTGCAAGCAGGACGTTTCTCCTTGCGTTACTGTCGCTTGCTGCATTAAAATTAGGGGCAGAAAAAATGAAAACCCTGTCATCAGGCGAGGATAATTTTTTGCTCTTCGACTTGAATGTTAAGAAATTAAATGGTTACACAGCATCTGGTTCGTATTTTTCAACGGCGCAGAAGTTTATTTATTGTTGCATTGCTCTATGGCTGAGCCTGGTCCTTTTGGTTTAATGCAAATATGCATCTTGTGAATATCCAAAACACTGGTAGTGTATGATGTTGTGTTTTCCTTTGGAGCATTTAAATAAGATGTAAATTATTTAGAAGAAATCCACTGTTTTAAAGGCGAGATTAAGGGCTGACCATGCAATTAGGCTTCATGTGGAAATAAACCACCTGAACCTACTGGGAATAAAGGTGTGTATAAATTGGGGAGGTGCGTAACATTTGCAAGACCACACAAAATGTATTCCTGAAGCTACATAAATAAAGAGCACGTATTTAAGCTGTAATTGGAATGTTGTAATTGGCGGTCTGTAGAAATGTTGTTTATGTTATACACATTTTAAATACAGCAACAATGCCTGGAAGCCAGCAAAGGGATTGGGAGCTTCCTTGTCCCCCTGGGAACACCAATGACACCCTGTTTTTCCTGGGAGGAGTAGAAGTGCTGAAGCATTGGTTGTTATCCCTCCTCCTTAAAATGCTTTGCTGAAGATCTTTCGCATTTGGAGCGTTTTCTAAAACTTTCTAAAATGGAAATACTCCTGGTTATTTTGTGGTACTTTCCTTAGGAAGAGTAGGCTAAGAACAGATCAATGTGTATCCTGGGAACTTCCAGTTTTTCAGTTGAGTGTTGCAGTTAGGTGTCCTTGGGCCATTCCAAACTGCCAACCATTACGCTTGATTTTAAAAAAATGCCACGTGCAGAAGTAATTTACAGTTGGAGTCAGAGAGGTTAGATAGCACTTCTACTCTAAAATTCCTTGCTTGTCTCAGCTGAGCCCCGTCTAAGGAAGAGTTTTGGCATAAAGAGCTGAAATACATTGAAATGAACCTCAGGCTCATTAGAAAGAGAACTGTTACTTTCAGAAACGCAAAACCATTCCGGATACAGACATATTTAAAAAATTTAGCCTCGAGACACTGCTCTGGGAGTCTCAGTGTAGGTTGCATGGAATACTTCATTTTGGGATGTGATGATAATGTGTTCTTTCCTGAACCAAGATAGCATGCTGTAATTTAAAAAAATCAATGAAAAACATAATGGAATATTTAAAAAATTAAAGTATTTTATTGGCTGATGCTAAAGATATTTTCCCTGTCTTTAAATATCCAGAGGAGGAGGAGAATTGACAGGAAAAACTCAAGATGTTACAAGTTAGAGGAAGAGAGGAACAGCTAAGTTTGGGATTGTGTCAGGGTGTGGAATTGTGGCTTTATGCCTAATTTCTCCCTTTCCAAAGCGGTGATTGGATATGTCTGTGGTGGTGTGGGTGTGTTACACAGTGTACTACAGGAGGAAGCTGAGAAGAACCACAATTAATCACTGCACTGCATTTTTTTGTTGTTCCTGATAACAACATTTGCCTGCATATGTGATATGTGAAACTGCATCATCTGCACTGCTGCAGCCTGTGAGCAGAACCACCCGGTTTGGGGGCAGCCGTGGGCCTTAGCCAGGGTTCATTCTTCCAGCAGTAGCAGGAAGGGCTTTTCCTGCTCTTTAAGATGCCAAAGTTGATATAAAAAATAAATCTGTGATTGTGTGATTCAAGTCCGTCCTTTGTCTGCAGTGAGGGTTTACAAGAACATCCTTCATAGGGTTGGTACAGCTTCAGCGGGGTTGTTGACTGAGTGTCTTCATCCATCTCTGATTTTAGGGAAAGTTGAAGGGACTGCTGGTGCCATCCCACAACTCTGGTTCTTTTTCTAGTCCTGTTAACTATCAGGAAAATACTCCCTTTGTGGTAATTTGCTTTTCCTGCAGAAATTTAAATTCAGATTACAGTCCTACTTTTTATTAAGTTTTTCTATGTGCCACAATACATAATATAGTTGTTCATCTAATTATTTAGTCTGAAAATAAGCTGCTTATTGAGAAGAAAAAAAGTCTGGGATATTCTTCCTGTAATGTTAGATTGATGTAACTTCTCATATCCATTTACTCTGGAAAAACGGTTCTCTGAATGTAAAGGCTGTGGTCAGGAAATATTAGATATTGCCTTAATTCCGAAATAGTTAAATGAGCTATTTATGCTCTAGAACTGCATTATATTTTGTACTAGCACGAACTCATTAGTTTCAGGGAGAATTTTGGATGGCTGTGGCAATAATTTGGGAGTGATGGATAATTTTGGAGGATGGATCATTGAGGTTCTGGAGCTGCTCTGTGATCCTTACAGTGCTGAAAGAATTTGATTTTGGAGTGGAATTGAATTAGTGAAATCCCTGCCAACTTTCCTCATGGATAATGTTTGACTTTTTTTCCTATTCTTTAATTCAGACCTCCTGGGGGCAGATCGGTGCCTTTCCTTGCAATTGCCATCATTGGGCACCTTTGCTGGAGGAGCTCAGGAGTTGTGGGAGATCCTGGCTCTTCTTTGGCCCCTTGATTCTGCCTTAGAGGTGTCTCAGATTTTGGGCACTTTCTCCTACAGCTTGGCTTGACCTTGACTGTGCTGGTTCTTGAGGTAGAACTCACTCACTGTGGAGTTGTCAGGTGTGTTCTACCACAAAGTAATTGGAGTTTCCCTCATAGTTTAGATTTAGATGGAAAGATTTAACAGATTCTTGTGGTGGGCTACTGGTGGTTTCTTTGATGAGGTTCTAGGAGAGCAAAAACAAGGTTGGTGCTACAAGAGAAGACAGCGTACTTTGGAGACTTACCCTTGAAAGATCTGTACTCCCGGCTCCTCTCTGCCCCACTCAGGTCACATAGTTCTGAGCTCTGACTCTGCTTTCACTTCCCACAACTCCTGAAACTTCTTTGTTCTGTGATGCTGTCACTTTTTCTTGGATACAAGAGGGCAGGAAAGTACAAGATTTTAGTCTTGGGCAGCAGAGACTGTTTTAGGCTTGAGATTTTTCACCTGTGAAAGCCTTGAGCTCTTTCTGGTCTGTGGGTGGTTCTGTGGAGTTACTTTGTCTGCACTGAAAATTTGTGTAAAGTCCTTTGGGTTGCAGCAAATTGCAAAATAATTCAGAATCCCCACACTTCAGTGTTTGGTAGCAATGCTGGAATGCTGATTTTATCCTCTCTTGTGTTTTATAGGAACACTGTCAAATGATACAGGCTTTCTCCTGCTCTGGGAGTGACTTTGTGTAGCTGTACCTTATCAAAGAGATTCGGCATCCCCAATTAAATGTACACGTTAAAATTGGTTTTGAAATGTCTCATATATCCAAATTTTGAAAGAATTGGAAAAATTGACACTCCCAATACAATTCTCCACTTTCTCCATTGTAGCTCTACACATCCAGAATCACCAGTCTTGATAATTAGTTAATGAGTCTGTACAGACAGCAGCAGAGCAGAGGCTGCTTTGTGCACAGTTGCTAGTATTTATTATTATGAAAAGGCCAAAAATTATATACCAAAATAGTAAAGTGAATTGTGTGAAGTGTTGCTTATGGTTTTCTTGATTTTTTAAATAAATACTTCTCTGTGTTTGTCAGTGTAACACATCAATCCAATAAAGCTGATCAACTACAAGAACACCATTAAGCATTAATTCTAATTTTTGTTTTATTGCAGTTATTTGTGAATGAATTTGGCTGAATATGGATCCTGGTGGCGGAAGTCTTGGATTGCAAACACAGGAATCCAAAATGCCTCACACTATGATCATGCAGGATTTTGGTAAACATTTTAACTATTAAAAATAATGAGTAAAATCCAGGAGATGATCTTCTCAGGTATTGGGAAGGACCATGTCTATGCCAAGATATTTGCATTTGAATTGCAACACTGAATAATGTTAACTATTTTTTTAATATTCTGATAAAAACCATTTTCTTGAGTGTTTTGGAGATTAAAACTGCTGTTTGTGTGTTAAAATATTTCACTGTGCATTTTTTGTTATGTCTAGAAAGTAGTCTGCAAATATGACTTGCCAGTCCAGTCTGGTAATGAAAACCAGGTTTCCACCTCCAGCCATTCCTTGTGATGTGGCAAGTTGTTGGAAATTTTACTGTAAATATTGCATAAAACTGAGAGTTTCTTTTTTTAACAAGGCCCATGCAGGCCAAAGGATGAGTCCTTTTATTGTAACAGCAGTTTGTGGTTTGTTACCATACTTCAGTATCGCACAGGTATTCTGTGAAGTTTCACATTGCTGCTGCAATGAAGTGTTTTCTAACTGGGCATTAAAAGAGACTGAATTGTAAACTTTAGTTTTTAACAGATCCTAAGTTTGGGACAAACCCCATGTTACGTCTTGAAGTGGTATGTTTTGTTTATATTAACTCATACAGAACAGGCTGCTTTGGACAGTGTTTATCTGGTGAAATGCAAAAGGTGGATGTGGAGAAGTAACAGATTTTTACATCTGTGTTTAACTTGTCTGTGATAACTGCATTCCTTAGATAGACCAGTTGCTGGTGCAGTAATTTTAACATTTTTCTCCCGGTTCACGGTTGCTCCCTAGTGGCTGGAATGGCCGGCACTGCTCACATCGATGGAGATCACATCGTTGTGTCAGTCCCTGAAGCTGTTCTGGTTTCTGACGTGGTGACGGATGATGGGATAACCCTGGATCATGGCCTGGCAGCCGAGGTGGTGCAGGGGCCCGACATCATCACGGAGACGGACGTTGTCACCGAGGGCGTCATCGTGCCCGACTCTGTGCTGGAGGCTGACGTGGCCATTGAGGAGGCTTTGGACACCAGCGACCACGTTTTGACTTCTGACCTGATCACAGAAACCGTGCGGGTCCCCGACCAGGTGTTTGTGGCAGACCTTGTCACGGGCCCTGAGGGACACCTGGAGCACGTGGTGCAGGACTCGGTGGCCGGGGCCGACTCGCCCACCATGGTCTCGGAGGAGGTGCTGGTGACCAACTCGGATTCGGAAGCTGTCATCCAGGCAGCTGGGACTGTCCCTGGCTCCACGGTCACCATCAAAACCGAGGACGACGACGATGGCAAGAGCACATCTGAAGACTACCTGATGATATCTTGTAAGTCCACAGAGGTAGATGGAAGCAGGAGGGAGCTGAGCTGGAAGTGCTCTGGTGGGGAGAAGTTTCTGTAACTGGACTCTTGGAACGTTCAGGGAATAGGCTGGTGCCCAGTTAATTCCTGGTGTCTGGATTTGTGGGTTTTGGTGACAAATCACTGATACAACAAGAATGAGAAGGACATCGGTGCCGATGAGTGAGTGGGTGTGTATGTTTGTGTTTCTGAAACTAGATATTCCAGGAAATTTAAGAAAAACAACTTGGAAAGTTAAACATTCCATTTATTTTGAATATACAATGTTTTTCTAAAAAACAGCACAGGTATATTACAATGCTGTGTAGATTCATGTGAAAATAACATATTGAGATTAATCAGGAGAATCCCACCGAGAAACAGGTTTTTTAAAATCTCAAATTCAAAGTTTTCTCAGTGTGGTTTGTTTAGTGTATTAAAAATTATAATGGGCATTTCATTGTCCATTGTGCTGTTCTGGGCTGAACTTGGAAATAAGGGGTCATGCTCATTAATGGATTGGCTCATTAACACATTCCAGTTCCCACACAGCATCCACCTCCATATGATCCTGCTGACAGGTGGCTGAAGTTTGCTGCTGGAACAACCTTGGGTACTTTGTGTTTCTTCAGTGCTTACATTATACCCAAGGTACCAGTTGTTGCTGCTACACAAATCCAATAAAATATATTCCAAGTAATATAATTTTTTTTACTTTTTCAGATCACTTACTGAAATGTGAGTAGGTCAAAACAGATTTTATTTAGTCCGAAGCAATATGTTTAAAAAAAGGTCAATGCCAAGTGTGTCAAAGTATCAGTCTGTTCACAACAAGCCACATTTATTAAAAATTTCATGACAGAGGACACCACTGATTCATGATTATAGTTATTTCCCTCTCTTACAGCATTTATGTCCCTTATGCAAACTATATTTTGATACTTGTTTTTGTTCAGCATGGGATGGACAGCAATGATTTTTTAAGCTTTCCATCATTACTGTGTCACTAACAGAAGTCAAAAAGAGGTCTTTTTGAAAAAGGAACTTATAAGTCTATAAAGCAAATTAGACGTGCAACAAAAAACCCCAAAAAACAAAAAACCTGTGTGTTTTTGTAATGAAAGGAACACCATTTTTACAGTCAGTCGTTTCACTGAACAAATTCCTACTTTCTGAAAGAGTACTTAGGATGAGTTTATTCTCTAACTGGCTATTTCCCTTGTCATCATAAGTACAGTCATCTTTGGGATTCCTTCTGAGAGAGATGAGTGATTGATGCTGATGATCCTGCACTTTGACCAGAGCATTTGAAGATTTCAGTTATCTGATGGCCCCACGTGTGTCTGACACATTTGTGTTTTTGTCAGGTGCTCTCAAGCTTGGCTTTCACAATGTTTCAAGGCCGTTTTGAGGCCTGCTTTTCAGCAAATTAAGTTTTTATATACGTATAATCGTGATGTGCCTGAATAGTCACAGTTGGAACCTACATTATTCATCTAGGATTTTGTTTTAAGTAATCATTTAGATAAATTGAGGCAGTCATAGAATCGGTTAGGTTGGGAAAGAGCTGTGGGATTACTGAGTGTAATCGTTCTTTGGCACTGCCAGGGCCACCACTGGCTGTGTCCCCAAGGGCCACATGCACTTGGCTTTTGAATCCCACCAGGAATGGGGACTCCACCACTGCCCTGAGCAGCTCTTCCAGGCCTGCACAGCCCTTTCCATGAAGGGACTTTTCCCAGTGTCCAACCTGAGCCTCCCCTGGCACTGCTCAAGGCTGTTCCCCTGTTCCCTGGGAGCAGAGCCCAACCCCCTGTCCCCCCCCCGGCTGTCCCCTCCTGTCAGGGAGTTGTGCAGAGCCAGGTCTCCCTGAGCCTCCTTTTCTCGAGGCTGAGCCCCTTTCCCAGCTCCCTCAGCCTCTCCTGGTGCTCCAGCCCCTTTCCAGCTCTGTTCCCTTCCCTGGACACGCTCCAACCCCTCAGTGTCCCTCTTGTCATGAGGGGCCCAGAGCTGCCCCCAGCACTGGAGGTGCTCCAGCAGTGCCAGCGCAGGGGACAGCACTGCTCTGATCCCCCTGGATGCCATTCCTGATCCAAACCAGGTGCCATTGGCCTCTTGCCCATCTGGGTTGGTGTCCAGCCACTGTCACCAGCACCCCCAGGGCCTTTCCCAGCTCCCCAGCCTCTCTGCACCAGCCTAGAGCTTTCCATGGGGTTGTTGTGACCCCAGGGCAGGACCTGGCACTTGTGAACCCCCACAATTGGCCCTAGCCCATGGATCCAGCCTGTCCAGACTCCCCTGCAGAGCTTCCCACCTCCAGCATAAACATTCCCCCAACTCAGTGTCAGCTGCAAAGCTGATCCCTTCATCTGGATCACTGATACAGATCTTTGAGCTCTGTTGTGTTTCCTAAGTTTTGAGCCTGTGTTGTACTGGGGATGCCAGCCTGACCCCACAGAGTGTCTGCTATTGTGTTTTTGTCAGTGGTGATGAATCATTCTTACGCAGTTGTTATTTTTTTTATTGTGTAAATATTACCAGTGAATTTTTTGTTTATGGAGATAATAGAATGTTGTTGTGTAGAATAGACAAAGACCTCAGTTTATCTGCAGGTCAAAACTTTTTATTTACTTACATGTATCCAATTGTCAAATGCTGTCAATATTGTAGAAAGTGAAGTATTTCATTTGGGGTATATATAGAGGACTACTGAACTGTTTTTATAATGTAAATCACACCAAAGTGATACTTCTAAAGAGTTTCAAAATACTTAGTTGTCTTTTAATGAAATTTATGATCTGAAAAGGGGAGACTTTACATAAGATGCCAGATATGCCCTTAGGGAATACCACGAGTTGTTCTGTGGAACACATCTGGTGGCTACCAAAATATGACATTTTAGGGTATGGAACTGACTGTGGAGTTTTAATTTCCCTAGTGCTTGTTGGGAGCTACATCTTAAATGGCAGAACCATAGAATGGATTGGGTTGGAAGGGGCTTGACTGAAAGATGATTTTTCACCATTTTGAGGTGACATTCCTGTGTAGATACTTTATACGCTTCTGGTAATTACGTTTTCTGTGTAAATACCACTTGGACAATAGTAAGTTCATCTTGATGTTTGTGTGACTGTCTGTGTATGGTTTTGTGATTGGGAATTTTCACTGGAAGATTATCACCACTCTGCAGATAAATTCAGCTTTTTCAAGCCAGCTTTATAAGCGTAAGACTTAAAACATCTACGTTTGATACATTCACAACACGGACACCACAGGGTGTTCACAGTTGTTGGTTTTAAACCACCAGAACACCTTGATAAAAAGGAATCGAATCCCAAATGCGGTGGTGGGCCCTTGACCCTTGTCAGAGTGAGATGGAGCTGGTGAGCAGCACATGCCATGCTGCGGGGGCAGTGGGCAGTGGAGCTGAAGCCTCCCCTCTTTTGTTTTTCAGGTTTGCGATATTCAGACCCACAGCGGGTTGCCAGCCCCTGCTCGGTGTGCTGGCCCCATGCACTATTCTGGTGACCTCAAAGCCACCACTGACCCACACTGGAGCTGGCCTGGGGGTAAGGTACTGTGCCACCAACACCTCCTTTTTAGTGTCTTACACTGTTGCCTCATTTGCTAAACATTTTAGGATTCCTACTCCTCTATTTGAACCTATGGGACTTAAGTAGCTCAGACATTAGAAAAACCCGGAGAATTGTCAAAGCATGGGACTTACCTTGCCCTTGTGTTGCTCCTCTGGTGGCTATGGTATCACCAGCATAGTGCATGTGAGGCATCACATGGATTGGGAGCTGGCAATCCACGGTGAATCTGGACATCACACACCTGAAAACAGCCAAGCCAGGTAAGTTTAACACTGGGAGTGTGCTGAGATTTCCTTTAAAGCTTGTTCACTCAGGAGGATTCAGCATCTATTTATGGAGGTTCTCTGTTGAGTTTTCTCAGTTTATTTTAAGGGACCAGATAACATGTAGTGCTTCTGGTGGGTGATTCAGAGCTGGAAGACACTTTGATATTCTGTTGACAGAAAGGAAGCAAGCATTCCTTGTTCCCTTGAGCTATCCCTGGGAAAAGAAACAGGGGATTTAGCACTGATGGGTTAGCAGTGATTGAAAGCATCTTAGACAACAGAATATTTTCATGAGCTGTTCTAAAAACCAATAATACTTTAGAACCTGACAAAGATTACTTGCCCTGCTGTGTTGTTTTTCTCTTACCTAAATCTGTTTAAAAGGTAGATGGAAGCCATGAGATGTACTTCAGATAAGACAGGACTTTAAGCAAAAGCAATTGCCAATTCAGTGTGTTTTGTTGTATTTGAAACAAAAAGCAACATCTTACAGATAACAGTCTATATTGATATCATTTTCTCAGCCCACACAATATTTTTCAAATTTTGCTGTATTACACGTTTGCTTTTTTAGAAAAGTGATCCCAGAGGCCCTGGATACACAAACTTCCTGATAGGTTTCCACTTTTTTAGCTTAAATTGTAAAGACTGATTTTTTTTTGAGAATACACAGGATGGTTAATGGTGTAGAAGTAACCACAAATGTTAAAAATACTGTTCTAAGTTTGCCCCTCTAAAACATGACTCCCTATTTTTAAAGAATATTGAAGATTTGGGGGCTTTACAGGCAATATTAAAACACAGTATGTGAGTATACATGCTATATTCATGTTTTGGGGTTCTCTTTTGCTGAAAACATTCTATAAAAAATTGGAAAATTCCCCATTTTTTCCTTCATGTAATGTTTATTGAATTGCAGTTGATGTCCTGGTAACTGTCTAAAATTGTGCGATTTTTTCTTACATTATTTCACCATCCCCATCGTGGTGCACAGTCACTGTCACATAATATTAGTTAAATAGTTGGAAATTTTTCCAGAAAGAAAACTTCCTATCACACATGTGGTAACTCCCCTGTTCTGCAGGAAGTTGCTGTTGTTGAATAACTTCCCAGGACAGAAATACTTACTTCTGTTAAACTGGTAACGTGTTATGTTTATAAAATATATGAGTTTAGAAAAAATTGGTGTTGCTTGAGTTGCAGATTTGAAAATAACTTTATTACCACCTTCCAATTCTAAATTGGCAGGGTTTGTAAGCTTTGAAATACTCTTTTTGGCAGTCATAGAGCTGGGTATATAATCCCTCCTTGTACTGGGAATTACCTCCAGTCCTTCCAACACTCACATATGCAGTGGGAATGGTCATTGTCTTAAATTAAACTTATATTTATCATTTTCCAGAACATGCATAAGAAACCTTTATAAACATTGAAAGCCTTGCAGGGAAAAAATAGTCTTTAATAAATTCATGCTTAGTAAATGTATGGAAATACTTATTCCAAGATAAGGGAATTTCAGCATCTCCACTTTTCTCTCTTCTGACAACCCCATTCTGGCAGCATTTAAAAATGTCAATTAGCAGTTGCAGTAATACTCCCACAGTGGATATAAAGGGGTTTAATGACCTGGTGCTGGGAAAGTTGAGTGTCAGAGGAATATTGCAGGTTCTCTGTTGTGGCTCTCTCAGTGTGTGCTCTGACTGTTCCCAGTGTCCTGCCAGGTCACACAAACATCAGGCAGCACATGTCAGACTCTCACTCATTAAGGTGCTGATGTTCCTGGCATTGATTTCAGTAGAGATTTAGAAAGTTTTTTAAATTAAAAAAGCAGAAACTCTCTTCCTGAGAATTTTTTTTTTTCCTGATCCGTGTTTGATACTTTTTCAGCAATGGAATTAATCCATTAGTTACCAAAAAAAAAAACCCCAAACCCCACCAAACAGCTAAACCAGCATTTTTAAAATGTTTTCCATAGATGTTTCAGGTTATAGAGCCTAGTGCTGATAACAAGGTTGTGGGATCAATCCCCATATGGATCATTCACTTAAGAGTTGGACTTGATGATCCTTTTGGGTCCCTTCCAACTCAGAATATTAATTTTCATCAAAATATAGACTTCACAGAGGTTCTAAAACAAAACCAAATATTATATGTACTTACCTACATTTTATCCAGTTCTGTCCTCAGTAACTGCTGTACTCACCTGGTGCCGTCCAAGATTTGTGAATAGAAATGAGGTTTCCCAGTGCTGTGGGCTGGGAATGTGTCTGTGGAATCCTGTCCATGAGTGGGAAGAGCTTAGTTTGGGATTGCTGGGGTAGATTCCCACTCCCCTGCTGCCGGAGAGGCACCTTCTCCTTTCCACCTCTTGTGACTGCTCAGAGCTTTAAAGGCTTAAAGTGACTCCAGTTTAGCCCAGTGCTCCAGGGGGTTAAAGAAGCTCTTGGGAGCAGCCACCAGTGCCCTGGGAGCAGGAAACTGGGAGGGGCTTGGGGTCCACTGCAGCCATCCCAGGTAAGCCAGCTTTTACCAGGAATCAGAGCCTTGGCATCCCTGTGGCATCAGGAAGCTCTGCTGTCACCTCAGTGTTCATTTTAAGGAGTTTTTCTTTGCTTAGTGCACACGTATTTTAATGTTACGTGTGCAGTAAGATGCTGTTTCCCTGGAAAGTATTTCATTTAAATTTTGACGACATTTTGTGGGATTCTCCTCTATTTAGAGGACTTCAGTGGGTGTTCAGCACTGCACAGGTTTGTGTTGACCATCTACACAGGAGCTAAATTTATCCTGGGAGAGAAGTGTCAGTACATGTGTCAGAGAGATGCTGAATTCAGTGCCCTCTGTGTTGGCAATTTGGGGTGTATTTATGGTCATCTCTCTGAATGCCCTTTTTACCAAAATATGTTGATTTTAATAGTTTGGATGTATTTTTTTTTCTTAGAAATTAAATGAATGTTTTGAATGTATAAACCAAATAATCAGCAAGTGAGTTGTGTAAAGAATGAGAAGTCAATCTCTCATAGTAGTATTTGGATTTATTGTCACTGCATCTTTTAATCAGCTGTATATCGTGCATTAATCTTCATTAATTTGTATGTTTTCAAGTGGTAAAGTGGATAAAATCATAATTTCTTTTAAGGAGAAGATACAGTCAGATTTTTGATGCACACTTCTTTAGCTGGGAATATACTCCAAGTCATGACACTCGACAAGAGTTTCAGCCACTAAATTTTAGTCACTATGCCTCAGAGAACTCTTAGACTGTTACAGGCAATTCTAGGTTAATTTTTAACACTTTTGTATAGATGTTTAAAATTAATTATTGATAAATTTTTGCTTTCTATAAGTAATAGTTTCAGCCATAACCAGTTACCTCATTCCCTTTGATGACAAGCTCCCTCTTGTGTCCATTCTGTAATTCCTGCTGTGTTTCCTGAGTTGCAGTAAAATACTGAACTTCTGGAATCTCTTTTAAGTTTCTTGAGATGAGCTGCTTTTAAAGGCCACTTATGAATACAAACCTTTCCTGTGCATGGGGAGAATAGTGGAGAAAATCATGCTACTGATTACTTTGACTTCTAAAAATGTGTTTGAACCTCATTATTATTCTCTTCTCTTTGCAGTGGATGATGTTGGAGAGAAATTGGATCATATAGAAAGCACTCCCTTGAAGATCAGTACTGAGGTGGCAAATGATGATGTTGCTAAAGATGATGGCTTTGGTTCAGAAGTTATCAAAGTCTACATATTTAAAGCTGAAGCTGAAGATGATGTTGAAATAGGTACCTTGAAATCCTATTTATTCTTTCAGTAGTGTGGAGTGTTTCAGGGTCTTTCTGTTCTTCATTCCACATAATCCAGTTACTGGAGTGTTTTGTAGAACATGACATTTGTGGAGGGTGCCCAGATGCAGCAAATGCTGGCTGTGGATTAGTCTTGAGTTCTTTTTTTATTAGCAGGGCTATTTTCAGGCAGCCAAAGCCCAAATGTAGAAGTGGCTGTGTGTCTGCAGCTGTTTTTTCAGCTGCTGCTTTTCTCAGACTTTGCAAGACACAAGCATGTCAGCACAGCAGAGTCTCTGGAGTGGATCCCTTTTGTTGGTGGGAGTCTTTGGTGGCCTTTGCAGAGAGAGGGGAGGATTTCTGGGGCTGCAGGTGAACCAAGGGACTCAGAATTCTCTGCAGTTCCCTTTCCCCACAGATAGACCAGCATTCCCCATGCTCTGAGGGGATGCACAACTCACCTGTATCTGTTCCTGAAAAAGCATAATCCCCCTCTTGGTTGTTCTTGGAGCTGAAACCTCTGGATCATTCCCAGGCTCTGTTCCCAAAATACAGTTTGTTCCTCTGGGGATGGGCTGTCAGTCTCCAGGGACAGAAGGGACAGACTGCTCGTGCAGCAGCAGGAAGAACCACAATCTCTGATGGCTGAGAAGTAATTCCCAGCAGGGGTGTTCTCTGAGCTGCTCTCAGGGAGGTAGTCCCAGCAAGTTGAAAAAATACTTGGATCTGAAATTAATCTTACCAGTGGCTTTGTTCACATTGACTTAATGTGTGTAACTTCTTTTTGTTCAAGGTGGGACAGAAATTGTCACCGAGAGTGACTTCCACAATGGCCATTCTGTAGCTGGAGTCATTGAACAAGGAGGTGTTGGGAGAATGCAGCGAGAAAAAATGGTTTACATGGCTGTTAAGGACTCTTCTCAGGAAGATGAAGATATTAGTAAGCATAATAAGAAACATTTTTGTTTCTCATGCTGTTTGTACACCCATATAACCATCATTCTCAAGGACATTTTAAATTTTTTTCTGAAGGATTCTTCAGCCTGAAGTAGTAGAAAACTAAGCTCATCTTCCTTAAAAATAAAAAGCAGGCTTATAATTATTTTAAAGTGATGTGGATAATGCACTTTGTGCATACTGTGTGCAATCATTTAATTATTTATATTAAATTTAACATGTCCATGGATGAAGTTAATGAGGTTAGTCAAACTTCTTATTTTTCTATTTTCCTACTGTGAATTAAGCAGTTTTCTGACAAAGTGGCAAATGTCATCAGTTGCAAGTTCATGAGTTTTTGTATTGGAAATTTTGTGGGCATTTGTTTTGGATTAGTATTTATTGATACATGTTTTCTCTCTTTAAGGAATATCTGAATAAGCAATGATCCCCTAAATGCCAAAGGAAGAAAATTAATTTATAATGACTATCAATCAGGGCAAGAGCAAATTAAATGAAGGAAAAGTTTGGACAGGCAGAATAAAATTAAAGATTTATTCTCCTCCCTTCATCCAGGCTGTGCTGAAATAGCAGATGAAGTTTATATGGAAGTTATTGTAGGGGAAGAAGAAGCCACATCCCTTCCAGACACCCAGCTTGAGGACTCTGGCGTGAATAAAACCTTTGTCCCCGTTGCTTGGGCTGCTGCTTACGGTAGGAACCTGTGCTGCTTTCCTGAAAATCCCTGCCATTATTTCCTCTATTATCCAGCTGCCAGCATCTCTGGGATGACCTCACCTTGTTCTGGGGTTTTGGAAACAGCTCCTGACCTCTGCCATCCAGTGATTGCTGTGTGTTGAGTTTTGTGGAGTATAAAGAAAAGCTTGTTAGGAGAAGTTTGATTTTGTTTCAGATCCCAGCTCAGATGTACAGAGTTTGTGGGGTTTGATGCTTAATGTTGAAGATCTTAAACAACAAGAACAGCCTTAAGTATTTTACATTAGTAGGAAGAAGGGGGAAATAGGTAATAGTAGGAATAAACATGTAAATATGTTCCTAATATTTTCAGTTTATATACATGTTTTAAGCCTGCTAGTCCTTCAGGTGAGAAACAAAAAAGTGATTTGTTTTCAAATAGTGGAAATGTCTTAGAATATATTGTAAATCCTGTCTGTTCTTTTGTATAATTTCCTTGGATTTTGGTGTGTTAAATGTTTGTTAAAAGGGTATGAAGTTATCCATAGTGTCTGTTACAATTAATTAAGCAAGTTAGTGAAAATTCCTTGGTGTGGTAATGAGAGTCCAACAGTTGGGCTGGTAAAGTGCCTCAGAACCACAGAGCTTTGGCGCATAGCAGCAAATGCTTCCAGTGCAAAATGAGGAATGTGCTCCTGAGGTATTCCTTGTGCATCTCCAAAACTCCATTGTGTTGAGAGGCTGATAAGGGCCAAGTCCTCTTATCTGCCTGCTTCTACTCCAGACAGATAACATGCTTCCATCTCAGGAGCAAAGTGTGCATTTCAGATGACCTCTGCATTACAATCTGAGGGGATAGATGAGGTTAAAAGTTTGCAGAAACAAGCATATTAATAATGGAAAGCAGGAGAGCCAGCAGGGTAAGCATGCAAACACAGATGGGGTGGATATTAACTCCTCCCAGGGATGGGATTTTAGTCTCCTGAGGCTCATGATTACACAACACCAAGCTGCACATCTCCACTTGGATGGTGTTAACCTGTTATTTACTAGCTAAGTTAGTTTTCTCTCATTATGAGGCTTTCAAAAGCAGCATTTTTAAAAAGAATATTATTTTATAATGACTACAATACCATTTTCTGCAGGAGATGAAAGAAGGCTTCCCCGAAGATGCGAAGATGGTCAAGCGGCAGGTGAGAACTTTTAACAGCATTAAAACTAAAACTGTCTTTGAAAAAATAGACATTTCTGTGTCAGTGCTCCTAATCAGAGATGCAAATAATGAGCCATAAATTAGATATTGAAGGACTCCACAGTCTTTCTCTACTCTTTTGAATGAAAACAATTCTGGATGTCTGTAGGCCTTTGAGGGGGGGAGGGAAGTTGGGAGGCACTGCCAAGTTTTTACTGAAGTTTTGCAGACAGAAAAGAGATAATGCAGTTGTTAAGAAGTAAAAACAAGTTAAATAAAAGTCAAGATATATATGTAGAAATTAATCAGTGTTTAAACAATCATATCCTTGACTTTTGCCAAGAAAGGTAGATAGTGGTTCCTATTAGCACACTTCTTTTTAATGTATGTTGGTAGTAGAGGAATGGGCAATGCTTGTTTTTAAAAAGTAGATAATGCTGCTCTGCAATTCCAGTCATCAGTCCCAAAGAAACGAGTTGTTTAAGGTTTTTTATGGTGTCTAATTTTTGTTTCTAGGAAATAACTTGGATACACGATTAGAAAACAAAAACGGTAATGCAACACAGTACCTGCAGATTTGTGATAGCATTAGCACTAATAGAGTGCTCAAACAAAAAACCAAGAAAAGGAGGAGAGGAGAGGCCAGGCAATGGCAAACAGGTAAACACTGGATGGTTACGGTATTGTCATGGAGTGCCACTTACTCCTGTCCTATTCCTTTTCTCTTTTTTAAGCTGATGCAGAATTAAAAGCTATAAATGATGATTTGCGTATTTCCTGTGTCCTTCCCCCCTCCAGTTCTCTGCCTAGAAAATGTCATATTTTGCTATTCAGAGTCAGTACACTCAGAGCTGATGCAATTCATTGGAATGTTGCAAGCTATTAAAAAGTACCCATGACTATATTCAGTGCACATGTGATATTCCTGATCTGTTTGAGCAGTTTCTAAAACAGAACTATATAAACTATAGGTGCTGTGGATGGGTTTTTTTTAAACTACTGAGCCACTCTCTCTCTGCTGCAAGTGTAAGTGCATGAATCTGAACAGCACTTGGCTGATTTAAAATTTCTTCATCAGTAAATGTGTTTCCTTCATAACTTGTTTTTGTTTGTTCAAAAACAGCTGTTATAATAGGTCCTGATGGACAGCCCTTAACAGTTTACCCTTGTCATATTTGTGGGAAAAAATTTAAATCCAGAGGATTCTTGAAAAGGCATATGAAGAACCATCCCGATCATATGATCAAGAAGAAGTACCAGTGTACAGACTGTGACTTTACAACTAACAAAAAAGTAAGTTTCCACAATCATCTGGAAAGCCATAAACTTATAAATAAAGTAGATAAAACGCACGAGTTTACAGAGTACACGAGAAGATACAGAGAGGCGAGCCCGTTGAGTTCCAATAAACTCATCCTGAGGGACAAGGAGCCCAAGCTCCACAAGTGCAAATATTGTGACTATGAGACTGCAGAGCAGGGGCTGCTCAACAGGCACCTGCTGGCAGTCCATAGCAAGAACTTCCCTCATGTGTGCGTGGAGTGCGGGAAGGGCTTCCGCCACCCCTCGGAGCTGAAAAAGCACATGAGGACCCACACGGGGGAAAAGCCATACCAGTGTCAGCACTGCGTGTTCAGGTGTGCTGATCAGTCCAACCTGAAAACTCACATCAAAACCAAACACGGCACTGACCTGCCCTTTAAATGTGAGCACTGTCCCCAGGCCTTCGCCGACGAGAAGGAGCTGCAGCAGCACACCGAGCTCTTCCAAGGGCATAAGACTCACCAGTGTCCCCACTGTGACCACAAGAGCACCAACTCCAGCGACCTGAAGCGACACATCATTTCAGTGCACACCAAGGATTTTCCCCACAAGTGTGAGGTGTGTGAGAAAGGCTTCCACCGGCCCTCGGAGCTCAAAAAGCATAGCGAGACCCATAAAGGGAAAAAGATCCACCAGTGTAGGCACTGTGACTTCAAAACCTCCGATCCTTTTGTGCTCAGTGGGCACATCCTCTCCGTTCACACCAAGGACCTGCCTTTTAAGTGCAAAAGGTGTAAAAGGGGCTTCAGGCAGCAGAACGAACTGAAGAAGCACATGAAGACCCACAGTGGCAGGAAGGTGTACCAGTGCCAGTACTGTGAGTACAGCACCACGGACGCGTCGGGCTTTAAGCGCCACGTCATCTCCATCCACACCAAAGACTACCCCCACAGGTGTGAGTACTGCAAAAAGGGCTTCCGCAGGCCCTCCGAGAAAAATCAGCACATAATGAGGCACCACAAAGAGGCCATAATGTGATAGGTGAGCTCCAGAAGGAAGTGGTATAGAAACTGTGATATGCTAATTGGGGAAAAAAAATAAATCTCACGAACTGTTTCTCCTGGTTTCAAAGCTTGATATTAAACCATAACTTTACATTCTTTGTATTAAAAGTCTTAAAAAAGTATTAGGGTTGGCAGGGGATCTCATAGCCCTATGATTGTTGCTGATCAGAACCTAAAGAGCACTAGAGAATGCAGAGGATGGATGAATGTCTTAAATTTGCAGAAGGATGGATGAATGTCTCCAAGTGAACAGTATTTGCCATTGCTGAGTCTAGAGGACAGGGCAGAGCTGATTGTGTGACCCATTCTGTCAGTCCCAACGTGTGTCTCCGGTATGGAAGCAGATCCCTGCTGGAGTGAGCTACAGAGGGTTTGCAAAGGAGCCCCCTCTTCACTTCTTGTGCAGTTTGGAACAGGGAGTTTTAGTCAGACACTTCATCACAACATTTCAATTGTGCCTAGAAATTGAATTCCAGAACTGGCGAAATTTGGGGGTGGGAGGTGTCCCTTGTTTGGTTTGGTTTGTTTTTGGGTTTTTTTTAAACACTTCATAGGGAAACTTTTTGGTTTCCTTTATTAGTTTAGGTCCAAGAAGCATTTTTTTACTGGTTTTCAAAGCTGCTAACCTATTCTATTGCAGGATATGATGTTTAAAATAGAGCATTATGTTATGGTCTCAGAGGTGGTGTTCTGGTGCTAGGGTTAAAGATGTATATGTGTATAATTTCCCTTTTTTTATCTGAAACTACAGTTGAATGTTGTTCAGTATGGCACATATAACAAAATTAACTTTGAATTTGACTTTTTTTTTAAAGGATAAAAATGGATGCAGCTCATAGTGTTGTGACTCAACACTGATTTTTTTCTTTGCTACTTTAAAGTCTTCTCTAAAAAGAATATTAAAAACAGTTGAAAACTGTAGGGTTTTTTTACTTAAAAATTCAAAGTACTTAGAGGTTCTTTAGGGCAGTGTTCTTAACAGGTATGACAGTTACTGTCCTACCTCCTAATAAGAAATTTTCCATATAGACATAAAATTGCACCTTTTAATCGATTCTTTTAAAGAAAGATCTATACCATGATATAAACATGCATTTTCAATCTGTAAGAAAGTATATATGCAGTATTTAACCAGAAAAATCTGCTGCCACTAGAGTTTGGAGGTGGATCTTGAGTTTACAATGTATACATTTAAAATATGCATCCCTTTAAAAATGCTTTGTGTTAGCATGCTGCAAATCCAATGGCGCTTATATAACGAGCTGGTCTAGGGCTATTTAATGAAAAACCTGGTCATAAATGTTATGCATATAATGTGTACTTTTTACTTTTTTTAGTTGCTTCATGTTTGCACACAGCTGTTCACATGAGAAATTGTAACTTCATGCTATATTGTGGCTTTGTGTTCCAGATAATGTTCATATTTTGTTTTTGCACCAGATGAGAATCAGTTCCTTGAGAATAAATTTTTTTTATATTTCTAAACTTCAGAAAGTTAAAATTTGGGAAATCTCTTAGACAAATAAGTGTTTTATGTGGCTGTAAAAAATGATGTACACGCTGTAAAATAAGATTGTCACTGTTCTGTGGGATTATTATTTCTAAATGTGTTACTCATCGTAACGGGCATACAATAAAATGCATCTCTTGCACTCCAGATTTTTTGGAGTTTCCTTTTCATTTATGGTGTTTAGGAAAGTCCCAGTCTCTGTAAATTCGCCTGATATTTTTAATTGCATTATTCACTAATTAATATGTAATCACATCTCAAGTAAACAGGTTACTGCAGGTCTATTTATCAGACTGTTGAGGAGAGAAAGAGAACGTTGGTATGATTTAACCCTTTAGACTTACAGGTAATGTATTTGTGTTTCTTCTGCTTATTTCTAAAATAATTATCAAATGTGATACTGAGATTGCTTTAAAATTTCTTTTTTTTCCTTTAAGGGAACAAAAAACTTCTCACATATTTTGGGAAAACCCAGGTAGGTTTTTGTCTTTTTACCTGTGTAATAGAACAGCTTGGAGAATGAACTGCTAAAAACGCTGCCATCCTAAACTACCTCTCTTTTTAGAATACTTGAATTACAACATCAGTAACAGATTAAAAAGCTGAAGAAGAACATGTGCTATTAAATGAACCCTTCATTGAGGATTTCCAACAGGCTTTGAGCCACTGAACTCACAGGTTTTGCGCAAAAAGCAGAAATTAGGCAGACAGGAATTAATTCATCTGGGCTTTGTTGCTGCTTTTCCCTGCATGCTTATCAGTCAGAAGGGAAAGAAATCTTAGTGATTTAAAGCTGTGGATTTCTGACAATGTCAGTGCCTTGTTCGTGGATGTTATGTTGAATACATGGACTGAAGGAGTTACTTGATAGCCTGAAGATGATCCCTGACTCTGCCCATGGCTCTGCTGGCTCGTTTTTTCCACCCTGCAGATGGACCAAATTATCAGGTAATTATTGTTCTGTATCAAAGCAAGAGGTCAGTTGCTGTTCTTGACAAGATTTTACTGTGAAGTGGTGTTTTAAATCTGAAATGCAAGGATAAAATGCCACCTGAATCCTCAGCAGTTTGAGGGACAGTTCCCAAATGCTTCTCAGTGCCCTTTTCCCAGTGAATATTTGAGAACTGTGACCCATCAGGGGTGCTTGAGCAAGCAGAGCCTCACAAAAGGTGTGCAGGGCTTGGTCTGAAATGTCAGATCTGTTTGGTGCAGCTTTTTCCTGGGGTGACAGGTGCAGTTAAAAGTGATTCACATCCTGATCATCAGCTGTGTTTTTCTTTTCTCAGGTTTCAGCTGCCCGCAATTAAAGGTAATAAATCAGAAAACACGGAAGAGCTGCAGCAGAACTCTGGAGGTAAAGGTGAGGTACTGGGTGTGGGCTGGTGGCTGCTGGAGTTGTCAGGGCCTTCCCAGCCAGGGCTCTCCTTGGCTTTTATGTTGCAGCTGAGGCAGAGAAACTTCAATACTGCAGAAAGGTCAGTCAAACCAAAGAAAACAGTTTTCTCCTTTTCAGAGCAAAACAAGACTGTGCATTCTGGCAGATAAAGACAGGGCAGAATGTATATTGTTGTGATTATATAAAGTAAATAGTCTCTGTCTTTTTTCTAATTTATTTCTGGAAAAAATGCAGAAGTCTTAGTGGACCTTCTTGAAACTGAGCTAAAGTAAAATGCTTCTACCCAGGATTTACAGAGCTGAGTAAATAAGAAAATGAGTTTCTGTAAATTCCAGCAGAAACCACATTAGATAAATCAGTTCCACAGCAAAGAGGGGACAGCTGAGCTCACAGTAACAGGTACTTCATAGTAAAAAATTACTGAATTTGCTTTTTCAATACATACGATTTGAAAACAAAACCAGCCTATAAATAAACAGCCATATGCTTTATCTACTAGTCTAATTCAGCTTTTTGACAACCATTCATTGCTGTGTGTTTTACTTTGTGTACTCTGTGAGTGCAAAGTGTAGTTACAGCCTCTGCTCTGTAGCATTCACAGGGTCTGGTGATCTTCAGATTCTTTGAGCTGTCCTTGCTCCCTCCAGAACAGAGAGCTGGCTGGTCTGAGCAGCAGCCTGGGCTTTTTCTAAGCAAGCTGCAGCTTTCCTGGCTGCCCCAGGATGGTGTTTCCACTGGGATGGATCAGCTGGATTTGAAAAGAGCATTTTCCTGGTGGTGGCCTTTGCCGTGGAATTGTCTCACCCTGCCCAGCGGCTCCTGGTCTGAGCCCTGTCCCTCCTTAAGGGAGTTCCCTGTGTATTCTGTGCTGTGCCGTGGAGTGGTGGAAACACAGGTTGGTGCCACTGAGGGGCTGGTTGGGAAATCCATGGCTGGGATGAGCCATCAGGAACTGGCCATTAATAACTCCCATTTCTGCTCTTTGTAGCTTTGTCCAAGCTGTGGGAAACCCCTGGCCCTGGTGGGAGCACAAGGAGCACCTGCATCCAGACACCTGCACAGGTAACTCTGATGGCATTAGACAAAGCTGGTGCTCTTCCTCTATTAGTCCTTTTTTTTTGGTTAAGATTACCAAAGGTGAAAAGTGTTTTGCTGATAGTTAACTAAAATTATTTATTGCACTGATGCTGTCACATGGAAAGAGCATGCTGAGTGTAGATGCACCTTTTATTCTAATCTGCAGAAAGAGGGGTTGCTTTAGAATCTGTTTTAGAAAAATTACTAAATGCAGAGGAGCAAGGGACTCTTCATTCAAATGGGGGTATTTAACTAATTAAAGCCTTTCTGTGAAGCCAGGCTGAAGGAGGGGGACCAGGCTGGTAAAACTGCAGGCCCGTCTCAGTCTGGACACACTCAAAGGGCAGCAGCAGGAGCAGGTTTTACTTGTGGCTCTTTGCCCAGTCCTGAAGAGCACAAGGCCAGCTGGACTTCCAGCAGTACCTGAGGGAGTTCTGGCAGCAGCAGCCAGAAAAGGGAGCCAGCCTTAATCCTTCACTGGTAAAGATTCATGGAGAGGAACCAGACACCATCTACCCCCCTCCAGCTGTACACAAGATATTTCCAGGACAGACAGACAATAATCCAGAGAGTTTGTCTTGGGTTTATTTCATGGTTACAGGTAGCCTCCAGCATTCTTTCCCCATTAAACATTGCCTAGGGTCTATATTATCTGGGAACAGAAATACATGGCTGCAGCAGGAAAGCAAAGCAAGAACCCCGCGATAAAAGAGCACCTTTGGATTACAGTGTTGCAAACTTTCCCTGTGAATCTCTGTGCTGTGTTGCTCAGACAACTACTGAATCATGAACACCAAATGAGTTTGAAAGAATTTCTGTGGTCCTGCAAGGAGCGGAAATACTAAGTGGTAGGTTGGTCTGATAAGGAAATTTACTCCATGAGTTATTTTCACACAAAGTTCTTCTATATAAAAATATACCAGGTTCTTAAGAATTTAAAGCATAGCAAATAAATACTTATAGCTGCTTTGGGGCTGAAAAGAGATCACCTCTGAGGTCAGAAATATCCCCTAAAATGAGCCTTGGCCCAGCCCTTCACTGAACTGGCTCCTTCTGGCATTTGCCAGGTCAGAAGGTGAGTTTGATAAAAGTTTTGTCCTTTGTGTCCAAGCTTCCCAGACAGAGGCAGGTGTAAGGTAAGAAGCAGCTTCCAGTGAGGTATTTTTGAAGTTCCCATGCAGCCCATGACTGCACTGAAAGCAGCTCTGGGAGGGGTGGGACTGACCTTGGGGTCATTCCCACACTCAGCATGAGGAGACAGAACATGGCTACAAGGACGGAGAGGAAAAGGTTTCAGGTGTCTTCCTTTTGTCTCCTAGATTGCCTCAGGACTGGCTGAAGAACAGGAGCTAGTCAAGAACAGCTGAAGTCCACAGAGGGATAGCATCCCACTCTTCTGAGGGAAAAGTGAGTCCTTAATGTTTTCCCAGCCTTCCTCACTATCAGACTGAACCTTTTTTTGGATGCAGAAGAGCAGAAAGTAAAGCAGTTTTAGTGGTTGTGAACTCCTTGGAGCAGCTCTGAGGGCTCAGAGGTTTGTCTCATTCCTAAAAGAAACAAGCAGCTTGTTAGAAGAAATACACAAATCTGTTTCTGTTATGAAACAGAACTACCTCCCATAAAGCATCTCATTTAATTACCTACTTGTTTTCTCTTGTAGAGTGTCCAAGGGGACCAGTGAGCCTTTCCTCTGTACCAAACACTTTACTTTTTCATTTCTCTATTGATGTTTCATTGCTTGACATTTCACTAGGTTGCAATGCACCTGGCTGAG